>JAVJIF010027857.1:0-81650 GCA_038442645.1 Agave tequilana
AAATCCTCAGTGGAGGCTCCCTGTGTGGACGAGTTAGTGGAAATCCTTCTGTGTGAAGGCGAGGATGTAGAGTTGGGTGCTCGAACCTCGAAACATATCCTTGTATTTGCGTTTGATCTACTTTCTCTAACTCTCTCTCTCTTACATTGTGCATTTTTCATATTGTTCATACTTATGCATGCTTGGTTTTATTGTGTGCCCATACTTGTGTTTAACCAAGAGAGCTTTACATAACACCTCAACTCTTATTTAGAGAATTTAGAGGAGGTAGTCTAGAGCCCTTCATCGGGAATTCGGCTACACTTTTGGTTACACTAAGTGTGTCTGCATTAGTTTTTAATTCCGCATCATTTGTCACTAGATTAGCCTTACACTATTACCCCCTTCTACGTGGTACTTTCAATTGTATCAGAGCCTACACTCCTGATATTAGGTTTAACACCTAGGAGTGAGATCTTAGTTTGCTAATTACATTTACATTTGCACACTTATTTATTTACACACACTCATGGACTTCATGACTCCTCCCATGTATGATACTTCCAACATTGATGTTGGAAACCTAGGATGTCCATGTACCTAAAAAACCCTAGGCTTGCATGTTTTCCTTGCCGCTACCAAGAAATCCTATCTTAGTAATAGCAAGCATATAGAGGCCAATGCACAAGCCCTAATGGCACTTAGGAGCACTTTAAGTAAAATTATGTTTCTATGGTTTCTCATTGCGATTCCGCCTTTGCAGTGGTGGAACACGTTGACCTCTCTCGTGCTCCAAAGATGAATCATGTAGAGATGGAATCCCAGTGAGGATGAATCAGAACAACAATGCTACATTGTCCAAGGGAATGACTTCCTTGAGGTATATTTGGATACTCAACTAGATGATAGTTCTAATTCTCTTGCAAGAGTGTATGGATGCACATGCTTCAAATTATGAACTAGCTAAAGGTTGTGAAAGATTAATTTCGAAGAATAAAAGTTTGAAAAAGAATTGTTCAAAATTAAAGGAAGAAAATGAAAATTTGTCTTCTAGACTTGATTTGGTTTTGAAGAGAGGGATGAGATTTCAAGTGAACATGACTCACTTAAATCCCAACTTGATATTGCCCTAAAAGAAAATAAAATTTTGAAAAACAAAAATGATTGTAATGAAGTTTTGAAGAAAAAATGACATCTGACTTCAAAACTTGAAACGTTTAAAAGAAATAATTATTTGAAAAACAAATTGAATTGATTTCAAAAGAATTAGAAGTTTGCTTAAACGAAAATAAAACTTTAAAAAATGATTTGTCTTCACATGTTTGCCATGCTAGTATAACTTCACCATCTAAAGTTACTATAGCATGCTCCACCTCTTCTTTTAACATTGAAAATGATATAAATATTTTGAAGAAGAATGTTGATTGTTTGGGCTCCACTTTGAGCCAATGTGCCATGAAACCACACACGTTTGGAATCTATGTTTCGAAAGAAACAAGTTCCACCTATATATGCACACCATACACTCCATACACATGCTACTCACATTCATACACATAACACTATGTATGCTCATGTGTACACTTGTACACATTGTGGACATAAGGGCCACCTTGCAAAATTTGCTTTGATAGAATTAACGATTCAAATTTTGCAAATAGATTTGTTTAGGTAGATAATTGCTAACCCATGGACCCAAAAGAGTATGGGTACCAAAAGCCACTCCTATTTTTGATGTAGGTGTGGGCTCTCACATGACGTGAGAGTTATTGGTGCTTGAGGTGGATGCGTTCCGAGCTAAACGGTGACTATTTTGGATGCATCACTTTCAAGGGGAGTTGGTGGGAGGACCACCTAGGTTTGGAGGCCTAGAGATGTGCCCTCATGGTTTTTCTAACGATCTTTAACTCCTATTTAGTTTACATGATTTTATGGTATTGATTTTAGCATGTTTTGATTATTATGTTAAATGCCATGAAAATTAGACTTGTGATATACATGATTAGTATTTGGATACACCCATGTTTATATGGATTTATATTTCTTTTGTGTTCTCACTTTAGTTTACCTATTGTGTATATCATGAATCTAAGACATGTGCATTTACTTAAAGATCATCTTGTTTATGTTTTGTTTATACTTTAATGTTTTGATTACATGTTTAGATGTAATTTTTCATTAAAACTTGTGCATATGCTTGTACAACTAATGAGCCACAAATTGATTATTATATGTTTGTGCTTGATTGCTCATTTTTACCCATTAGATGTACTAGTATGGCCTAGTTTTGATGATTCATGCATTTTGACTTGTATTCCCTATTTTTGGACATGTTTTTTTTCATGATGATGTATTTTAGCTTCATGTATATGTTAATTTTGCCAAAACTATTGGATATACATGTATACCCTTGAGTCATTTACCTTTTATGCAAAATCTCTTTATAGACTCAATTGTGTTTGGATTTGTATGTATTACTTTTAGTTTTTGACATAACATACATATGCTTTGAAGTTTGAATTATTTTATGAAATTTAAATTTTGATGTTTTTCATGTTTGTAAAGGAATTTCACATTGAGCCTTCATTGCCTATTTCCATGATTTTGTGATTACATGATTCTTTTGCTCACATTACTTGATGTTTTCTCATGACTTTATTTTCATGAGTATTATATGTGCTATATAGACTTTGAGTGTTGATTGTGTAATTTACATATTTTTCATAGATATATTCTTGTTTTATTCCTTACTTGAAGGATTTCGTACTAGTTTTCAAATTTAGCATAAAACTAAGTGCGTATTTCTTCATTTTGAAAGAGTTTCAATTATGCTAAAATTATATTCAAACTTATTTTTGAAAACCCCTTCCATCGAAGGGTGGTTGGATGGGCGACCATGCCTTGTATGCTCAAATTGAAAACCTTTTTAAACAAGTGCATAATAGGGTAGAAGGTATGAGTTATACACTTGATTCTCATTATGTTTTCAATTGGTATCTCAATTGATATTTATTTTGTATACTAATATTTGTTCTATATATGTATGCTTCAAACTTCAAATAATACCAATTTCGATGGTATTAACTTTTCAAACAATATAGTGTTTTGACTGTGCTTACTATATCTCTATATCTTTAAGCACACAAATTTTGTTATGCTAAGCTTGATTTAGTCCTTAATGATAATTATTTTTCAATTGGTATCTTATACAAGCTTATGCATCGTTTCATTTGTATTTCATAAAGGGGGAGAAAATTCATGTTTTACCTTTCAATCGGTTTTGTTTACAATTGGTATCTTACTCCCACTCTTTATGTTGAAAATGATATCTTAGTTTTCATTTGGTTTCCTATGCTCCTAATGAAAATTATTTCAATTGGTATATGTTTCATTTTCAATATTGGTATCACGAATATTAAATTGATATTATTCTCTATTTGGTATCTCTATTGCAAAATGATTTTAGTGTTTAACCAAAAAAATTGGTTTATGTTTTTCAATTGGTATCCAAAGTGTAAAATATTTTCAATGGTACTAATTTTTATAATGGTATCAAGATTTCCGATATTTTATATCTTTCAATTGGTATCAAAATTTTTGTTGGTTTCTTCAAAAGTTTTGTTTATTTTTCAATTGGTATCATAAATTGGTATCATGATGTTTCGATATATACCTTCATACTAAATGGATATATTTTTCAATTGGTATCATAATGTTTTGATTTGTATTGCTTATATGCAAGGGAAATTTAACATCTTCTCTATACATAGAGTCATGTTGAGTGTATGTCATATTAAAGTGATTGACCTTTCTTTGGTATGTAGTACACGTGTGTAGTAGAAGCTTCACATCTCCTTTTATACATTGCATATTATGCTTATGTGGTTAGGGTTTAGTCATCTCTTTTCATATAAATGCATGTATGCAGGGGGAGTTAACTACACGACTCTCCTCTTCATGAATGTATATAGCATATATACCTTTATTGTTTGATTTATGCAAAAAGGGAGAAAAATATTATTTATGCCCTTTATTGTTTGTACCCCTTTGTTGATAAATTGACAAAAAAGGGGAGAGATATTTTAGAGTTTAATATGCATGTTTACTTCTTGTTTAATATGCATGTTTACTTCTTGTTTAATATGCATGTTTGTCTAAATTTGTTATCTCTTACCATTGGTATCAAGAGGCATCTTTTGTTGGTATCAAGAGCATTTGTTGGTATCAAGAGCAACATTTTTTTAAGAACATTTTATTTTAAAATTTGATATTAAGAGCATGTTTATTTCATTGGTATCAAATATCATGTTTATATATGTTTATGTTGAGCATTCACGGCATATCTTTATTGTTTATTGCTATGCATGAGTTAAGGGGGAGCTTCTATGAAGCTTAACTTTAATCCATGCATATATAACTCCATGAGTTTTGTCATCATCAAAAAGGGGGAGATTGTTGGCCCAGAGGCCCTTCACTCTAGTTTTGATAATGATTAACTCATGTAGTTATTGTTTACTAATAATCTTGTGATATTTAGTTTTAGATATTTGATCAAGATATTAGTAGGTGATTAGCTTCAGCAAAGATATTTTGGAGTTTTCACATGGTGATTCAGAGCTCGAGCATCAAGATCGCATTTAGCACTCGTTTTGAGTCAAGCTCGTTGGATCGTGTTTGGATCGAGTCGACTTGGAGACGGAGTTTTACAAGAAGACATCGGTTTGTTTAGTTTATGGTTTAAATCTTATGTTAAAGATTAGATAGTGTTGATATGCTCAAGTTCACAATACACACACAAGTTTAAAGTTTCATTTTTTGATTTTTCGGTTTAACCGATCTTGGTTTTCATGTCAAAAACATAGATATAATTCTTTACAAGTATATTGGATTCTATCCATATACAATATGCTTCAAAGTTGTTTAAATATCATGTTTTTGTATTTACATGTGTTTTGGAAAGATCGGATATCCATTTCAAAAATCCAAGTTTTGGAAAATACAGATTTTGGTTTAAGGCAAATTTTCAAGAACACAAAATTGTTCAAATAGTTTATAATATGTGTTGAATTTTTGTCACACATGTTTGTATTTCAAATATCTAATAAAAACTTATTTTGTGGAATTTATATGTATTTTTGGGATTTTTAGAAGGCAAAAAGACAAGTTTTTAATCCCTAAAATTCTAGACTGGCTGTCTGCCGGTCGACCAGACCGGTCGACCGAGGCAGAAGTCGGTCGACCGGACCGGGTCGACCAATGTGCACAAGCGTGCACGTCAGCTTAAGCTAGTGGGGCCGGTCGACCGGGCGGTCGATCGTCCAGAGAGTTCTGCTCTTTGGAAATGGCCCCGGTCGACCGGCAGAGAGCTCTGCTCTCTGTATCCAGTTCCGGTCGACCTGGCGTTCGACCGGCCAGAGAGCTGTTGCTCTCTTGTTCCAGGCCCGGTCGACTGGGCGGTCGACCGGAGGCACAACGGTCAGATTTCTGATAGTTGGCCGGTCGACCGTCCGGTCAACCGGGAAGGGCAAAAATGCCCTTTCCTGGCTGCCAATGGGCAGATTTCGTTAGGGTTATAAATACCCGACATTTGAGATAGTTTTTATCAATAATTTCAAGAGCAAAATTCTTCATCTTCTTAAGTGTTTTAGTTACAAGTTTTAAAAGAGTTTTGGGTTTAAAAGATCAATCTTCATTTGTTTTAAAGTGTTGAAAAATTCAAGAAAAAGAGAGTGTTTGGGAATTGATTTTTGATCTTTATTTCAACATCTATCTTGTGATTTTCTCAAGTATTTTTCTTTATTGTTTTCATTTCCGAATACTTTTTTCTCACACTTGAGCCTATCTATCTATCTATCCTATCTATTAGGATCTATTTTTGTGGGAAAATTGGTTTGTGGTTGAGAGAGACCACCAAGTGTTGTAACCCTCCTTACTTTATGACATCCCTCTAGTGAGAGGTGATTGTGTTGATATCCCTCTAGTGAAAGGTGATTGTGGAAGTTGTGTTGGAATCCCTCTAAGTGTAGAGGTGATTGTTGGTGGTTGGCTAAGTGCCTTATCCCTCAAGTGTGAGGTGATTGTTGTTTTGACTTTGTGTCTATCCCTTATTTGTGAGGTTGATATTGTGTAGGCTTTGAGCCTTGCCTCTAGTGAGAGGTTGTATTTATTGAGAGAGGAGTTGCGTACTCTCAAATTGTATTTACCCAAATCCTCAGTGGAGGTTTCCGTGTGGGAAGTCCTGTGTGGACGAGTTAGTGGAATCCTTCTGTGTGAAGGCGGGGACGTAGAGCTGGGTGCTCGAACCTCGAAACATATCCTTGTGTTTGCGCTTGATCCACTTTCTCTAATTCTCTCTCTTACATTGTACATTGTTCATATTGTTCATATCTTATACATGCTTGGTTGATTGTGTGCCCATACTTGTGTTTAACCAAGAGAGCTTTACATAGCACCTCAACTTTTATTTAGAGAAATTTAGAGGAGATAGTCCAGAGCCTTCACCGAGAATTCGGTCATACTCTTTGGTTACACTAAGTGTGTTGTAATTAGTTTTTAATTCCGTATCATTTGTCACTAGATTAGCCCTACACCTATTCACCCCTCTCTAGGTGTACTTTCAATTAGTAGGTGTTTAGCTTCAACAAAGGAGTTTTGGGAGCTAACACATGTTGATTCAAGAGCTTGCGCGTCAAGATCGTATCTAGCACTCGGTTGGAGTCAAGCTCGTGGATCGTGTTTGGATCAAGTCAACTTGGAGAAGGAGTTCTGCAAGAAGACTTCGGTTTGTGTTAGTTTAGATCTTGTGTAAGGTAGATAGTGTTGATATGCTCAAGTTCACACACACACAAGTTTCAATATGTTTGTTTTTGGTTTAACCAGTTTTGGATTTCATATCAAAAACATAGATATGTCTATTACATGTGTGTGGATTCTATCCATATACAATATGTTTCAAAAAGATTTTAAATATCTTATTTTTGTATTTATACAAGTTTGAGAAAAATCGGATTTCCATTTCAAAGTTTGGTTTTAGAAAATACCGATTTGTGTTTAAGCCTAATTCAATATCACAAAAATGGTTCAAATAGTTTGTAATATGTGTGATTTTTGGTCATAAATGTTTGGTATTCAAATATCTTATAAGAACTTATTTTTGTGGAATTTATGTGATTTTATGAGATTTTATTGGTATTAAATTAACCATGTTTTAAGTCCCAGAATTTCCTAGCCAGACACACTGGCAGTCGACCGGACGGTCGACCAGACCAGGAATCGGTCGACCGAACCGGTCGACCTATGTGCACGCAAATGTGCACATTGCCAGGCTAAAAGTTCGGTCGACCGCGCGGTCGATCGACTGAAAGAACCCAACTCTCGGGTGCCGGTCGGTCGACCGGGTGGCCGACCGAAGGCTTGGCCCGGTCGACCGGGTGGTGGACCGAAGGCTCAGCGATCAAAAAAATGACCGTTGGCCGGTCGACTAGGCGGTCAAACGGAAGGGCATTTCTGCCCTTTCCTACTGCCAACAGGCAGAATTTGAGAGGGTTATAAATACCATCTCTTGGGCTGATTTTAACAAGAATTTTTTAAGAGAAAATTTCCTACCTTTCAAGTGTTTTTTAGCAAGAGTTTAAAAGAGCTTTTGTAGTTAAAAGATTTCTTTATTTGTTTCAAGGTTGGAAAAATCAAAGAAAAATGGAGTCTTTGGGAATTGGTTTTTGATCTTTATATCTATTTCATCTTATAGTTTTCCTAAGTATTTTCATTGAGATTATTGATTTTCAAACACCTTGATTTCTCATACTTGAGCTATCATATCAATCCTATCTATTGGATCTTATTTTTGGTGAGAAAATTAGTTTGTGGTTATTGTGATCACCGAGGTTGTTTTGTGTCTTTTAAGATCACCACGATTGTAACTTTCTCTTTGCTTTGGGTTTATGCCTATCCCTCTAAGTATAGAGGAGGTTGTGGTTTAGGTTTTGTATTCATCCCTCTTGTGTAGAGGTAATTGAGATTGTACTTTAGGTTTGTTGTTATCCCTCTTGTGAAGAGGTGATTGTGGTTGGAGTTTGGCTTAGTGCCTTATCCCTCTAGTATAGAGGAGATTGTTGTTGGCTAGGCCTCTATCCTTAGTGAGGGTGTTGTTGTTAGAGCTTTGTGTCTTTGCCTGCCTTTGTGTAGAGGTGGTTGTGTTGGAGAGAGGAGTTGTGTACTCCTAAGTTTGTATTACCAAATCCTCAGTGGAAGTCCCTGTGTGAGAGGTCTGTGTGGACATTTAGCGAAAATCCTTCTGTGCGAAGGCGGCGACATAGAGCAGTGGCTCAAACCTCGAAACATATCTCGGTGTTTATGATTGATCTACTATCTCTAAACTCACTCTCTTATATCTTGCATGGCTTTATATTGTTCATATCATACATGCTAGATATTGTTTGTGTGCCTCACTAGTGTTGAATCAAGAGAGCTTCATATAGCACCTCAACTCTTATTTATAGGAATTTAGAGGAGATAGTCCAGAGCCCGTCACCGAGAATTAGCTACACTATTTGGTTACACTAGGTGTGTTGCAATTAGTTTTTAATTCTGTATCATCTATCATTAGATTAGCCATACACCTATTCACGCCCCCTCTAGGTGTATTTTCAATTTATATCAGAGCCTACGCTCCTGATATTAGGTTTAACCACGTAGGAGTGAGATCTTAGTTAGCTAATCAAGATTTGCATTTGCACACATATAGTTTATACACTCACGGATTACCTTGCTCCTCCAATGTTTGATGTTTCTAATATCGATATATGGAAGCTTAAGATAAGTGCTTATTTAAAAGCCCTAGGTGTACATGTCTATCTTGCCACTACCAAGAAAAACTAATTTGATAATGCCAAGTATATTGAGGCTAATGCACAAGGCCTAGATGCATTAAAACAAACATTAAGCAAAGAACATTTATCTATGGTTTCTCATTGTGATTCCGCTTTTACAGTGTGGAACACTTTTGACCTCTCCCAAGCTTCAAACGATAAAGTATGTGGAGAAAGCATCTAGTGGAGATTAATCCGAACAAGCTTGCTACATGGTCCGAGGGAATTACTCTCTTGGGGACATTCAGAAACTCAACTAGATGATGTGCTAGTTCTTGAGGTGATGACCATATGGATGCCAATACTTTAAATGAACAACTATCTATGTTTATGAAAACTTGCTAGCAAAGTACAAAATTTGAAAAAGAAAAGTTTTGCATTAAAAGAAGAAAATAAAAACTTGTTTCAAAACTTGATTTGATTTTGCAAGAGAGGGATGAGATTTCAAGTGAAAGGGACTCCTTGAAATCCCAACTTGACCTTGCCTTGAATGAAAAACAAATTTTAAAAAATAAAAAATGATTCTGATGATGTTTTGAAGAAAAATGAGGTTTTATCTTCAAAACTTGATTTGTTTTAAAAGAGAACAATTCTTTGAAAAATAAAATTGATTTAATTTCAAAAGATTTGAATTTGGTTTCAAATGAAAATAAATTTTTGAAAAATAATTTGTCATCTCATGTTTGTCATAATCTTATAGTGATAAACATGATGCATGCTCCACTTTATCTTAAGTATTGAAAATGACATATGTATGTTGAAGAAAAGTGTAGATTATTTTGGCTCCACTTTAAGCCAATGTGCTATGAACCACACAAGATTGGAATCCATGTCTCGCAAGAAACATGCTCCAAATATGCATGCACACTATACATGGCATACACATGCTCATCATGCTCACACACATAATTCTAGATATGCTCATGTGTACACTTGTACACATTGTGGACGTACGGGCCACCTTGCAAAATTTTGTTATGATAGATTAAATAATTCAAATTTTACAAATAAGTTTGTTTGGGTTAGGAAAGGTGCTAACCTCCATGGACCCAACAAGGTATGGGTACCAAAATTCACCCCTATTCTATTTTATGTAGGTGTGGGCTCTCGCTTGACGTGAGAGTAATGATGCCTTAATGGTGGTTGCGTTCTGAGCTAAATGGTGACACTTTTGGATGCATTACTTCAAGGGATGTTTGGTTGGAGGACCACCATGTTTTAGAGATCTAGAGATTTGCCCTATTAGATTTGGTAACTATCTCTTACTCCTTATTTATGTTTACATACTTTTAGATTATTGATTTTTAGCATGTCTGTTTTAAGCTCATTATGTTAAATGCCATGTGTTAATTAGACTTATGACATACATGTGTAGTAATTGAGATACACCCATGTTCATATGGATCCATATTTTGCATTCTCGTTATAGTTTAGCTATTGTGTATATCATAACTTTAAAACATTTGCATCTATCTTAGTGATCAAATTGGTTTATATTTTCTCTATGCTTTATGTTTTGATTACTTGTTTAGATGTAGTTTTCATTAAAACTTGTGTTTATACTTGTACAACTAGTGAGCCACATTTGATTATTATGTGTTTGTGTTATGTTGCTCATTTATACCCATTAGATGTACTTCTATAGCCTAGTTTTGATGATTCTTGTATTTTAAATTGTATTTGTTGGCCCAAAGGCCTTCCACTCTAGTTTTGATGATGATTAACTCATGTAGTTATGTGTACTAATAATCTTGCAATGTTTAAGTTTCAGATATTTGACAAGATATTAGTTGGTGAAAGCTTCCACACATCTTTCACATGTTGATTCAAGAGCCCGCGCATCAAAGATCATACATTGCACTTGCCCGGTGAATCAAGAGTTTTTTTTTTGGATCAAGCCGACTTGGAGATTGCGCTCTAGCTTGGAGATTGCGCTCTACAAGAAGACTTAGGTATCCATAGTTTTAGTTTGGGTTTAGATCCTAATTGTAAAGATTAGAATAGTATGATAAGCTCAAGTTCACAACACACACCTTTCATGTTTGATTTTCGGTTTTAGGTTTAACCGATCTTGATTTTCATGAATAGATTTTTTATCAAAACAAGTTTACATGGTTTATGTATATTAGATTTGTTCTATATACATGCATGCTTCAATTGTTTAGACAAACTTTGTTTGATAATCTATTCCATGTGTTTTATGTTTTGGTATTTACAACAAAACATATTTTTGGACTTAATGACAAAAATCATGATATATATATGTTTCTTGTATATTGAATTTCTATTCATATACAATATGCTTCAAAGTGTTTAAATATCATATTTTTGTATCATGGATGAGTTTTAGACAATGTGTATTTTCTATTCAAAATACAAGGTTTTAGAAAATACGGTTTTTGGTTTTTGGCAAAATTTCTATGACACAAAAATAGTCAAATATGTTTGAAATTTGTGTTAGGATTTTTAACACAAGTTGTATTTCAATATAAAATGATAAAACTATTTTTGTGGAATTTTAGAGATTTTGTGGGATTTATTATAATATTTTTCCCCAGATTTCAGACCTGTTTTTGTCTGCCAGGCTTGGCCGGTCGACTGGTACGGTCGACCGCACCAAAGAAGCCAGTCGACCGTTCCGGTCGACCGACGTGCACGGATAGTGCACGCTGGCTGACTCTGTAGCCGGTCGACCAAAGCGGTCGACCGACGGAGAGCTGTTGGCTCTCAGGAATTCTCGGTCGACCGAGGCGGTCGACCGGTAGCCACAACGGTTCAGAATTTGACCGTTGGGCGGTCGACCGGGCCGGTCGACCGGCAGGGTAAATCTGGCAAATATTCTGTAAACGGCTAGTTTTCTAAATTGCCTATAAATACCCATTTGAGAGAGTTTTTCTCTAAGAATTTTTGGGCTAAAATTTTCTATCTCTCTGGTGTTTTTGCTGCAAGAAAAATAGGTTTTTGGATTCAAAGTGAACAATCTTTTGTGTTTGATTAGGGTTTGAAAAACCAAAGAAAAGGGATTTTGGGAAAAGCTTTGTTTGAACTTCTATATCTTGATTTCATTTGTTTCCCAAAGGTTTTTCTTTGAGTTGCTGGTTTCATATCCCTTGGTTTTCTCCACACTTGAGCTAAAATCTACTATCTATATCTATAGGATATTTGTGTGGGAAAAGAAGAAGTTGTTTGTGGTTGTTGTTGTGACCACCAAGTTGTAACCCAATCTTTTCTTAGCTTTGTGCTTTGGGTTGTATCCCTCTAGTTGAGAGGTGATCCTTGTATTGGTTTTTGATTGGGAGTTTTGAGTTTGCCTCAAGGAGGAGGTTGTGATTGTTGGCTTGGAGTGGTGCCTCAAGGAGGAGGTTGTATTTGTAAAGAGAGGAGTTGGGTACTCCTTGTGAGAGTTCTTTGTGGACTAGCTAGTGGATTAGAAATCCTTCGTGTGTCGAAGGCGGGGATGTAGAGCTGGGTGCTCGAACCTCGAAACATATCTTGTTGTTTGCGCTTGATCCATTGACTCTCTCTCTATCTCTCTCTTTACTTGTGCCTTGCCTTATTCATATTGTGCATTCATATTTGCTTGGCTGGTTGTGTGTGAATCATTTGTTGATCACACTTAAGTGTAATTTGCATTAAGTTTTTAAATTCTGCATTTAGTTCATAGATTAGCATTGTCACCTATTCACCCCCCCTCTAGGTGACTTTTCAATTGGTATCAGAGCTGTTTATTTTTGTCTTTTGTGTTTAAAATTCTTAGAGAAAAACTCTCTCAAATGGGGTATTATAGGCAATTTAGAAAACTCTCTCAAATGGAGGAGAAGAATTTGAGTTTTATATGCATATTTGTGTTTGCATATAGTTTACATTTGATGAAAAGAAGCCTTGTTTATATGCATGTCTATGCATGCTTTATGTGCATGTTTTATGTTTCATTTTAATTGGTATCAAGGGCATGTTATATGTGTTTTAAGAACATTCATTGCATATCTTATATGTTTTATTGTTATGCATGAGTTAAGGGGGAGCTTCTTTGAAGCTTTACTTTAATCCATGCATATATAACTCCATGAGTTTTGTCATCATCAAAAAGGGGGAGATTATTGGCCCAAAGGCCTTCCACTCTAGTTTTGATGATGATTAACTCATGTAGTTCTGTGTACTAATAATCTTGCAATGTTTAAGTTTTAGATATTTGACAAGATATTAGTTGGTGAAAGCTTTCACACATCTTTCACATGTTGATTCAAGAGCCCGCGCATCAAAGATCATACATTGCACTTGCCCGGTGAATCAAGAGTTTTTTTTTTTTGGATCAAGCCGACTTGGAGATTGCGCTCTAGCTTGGAGATTGCGCTCTACAAGAAGACTTAGGTATCCATAGTTTTAGTTTGAGTTTAGATCCTAATTGTAAAGATTAGAATAGTATGATAAGCTCAAGTTCACAACACACACCTTTCATGTTTTGATTTTCGGTTTTAGGTTTAACCGATCTTGGTTTTCAAGAATAGATTTTTATCAAAACAAGTTTACATGGTTTATGTATATTAGATTTGTTCTATATACATGCATGCTTCAATTGTTTAGACAAACTTTGTTTGATAATCTATTCCATGTGTTTTATGTTTTGGTATTTACAACAAAACATATTTTTGGACTTAATGACAAAAATCATGATATATATATGTTTCTTGTATATTGAATTTCTATTCATATACAATATGCTTCAAAGTGTTTAAATATCATATTTTTGTATCATGGATGAGTTTTAGACAATGTGTATTTTCTATTCAAAATACAAGGTTTTAGAAAATACGGTTTTTGGTTTTGGCAAAATTTCTATGACACAAAAATAGTCAAATATGTTTGAAATTTGTGTTAGGATTTTTAACACAAGTTTGTATTTCAATATAAAATGATAAAACTATTTTTGTGGAATTTTAGAGATTTTGTGGGATTTATTATAATATTTTTTCCCCAGATTTCAGACCTGTTTTTGCCTGCCAGGCTTGGCCGGTCGACTGGTACGGTCGACCGCACCAAAGAAGCCAGTCGACCGTTCCGGTCGACCGACGTGCACGGATACGTGCACGCTGGCTGACTCTGTAGCCGGTCGACCGACGGAGAGCTGTTGGCTCTCAGGAATTCTCGGTCGACCGAGGCGGTCGACCGGTAGCCACAACGGTTCAGAATTTGACCGTTGGGCGGTCGACCGGGCCGGTCGACCGGCAGGGTAAATCTGGCAAATATTCTGTAAACGGCTAGTTTTCTAAATTGCCTATAAATACCCCATTGAGAGAGTTTTTCTCTAAGAATTTTGGGCTAAAATTTTCTATCTCTCTGGTGTTTTTGCTGCAAGAAAAATAGGTTTTTGGATTCAAAGTGAACAATCTTTTGTGTTTTTGATTAGGGTTTGAAAAACCAAAGAAAAGGGATTTTGGGAAAAGCTTTTGTTTGAACTTCTATATCTTGATTTCATTTGTTTCCCAAAGGTTTTTCTTTGAGTTGCTGGTTTCATATCCCTTGGTTTTCTCCACACTTGAGCTAAAATCTACTATCTATATCTATAGGATATTTGTGTGGGAAAAGAAGAAGTTGTTTGTGGTTGTTGTTGTGACCACCAAGTTGTAACCCAATCTTTTCTTAGCTTTGTGCTTTGGGTTGTATCCCTCTAGTTGAGAGGTGATCCTTGTATTGTTTGTGATTGGGAGTTTTGAGTTTGCCTCAAGGAGGAGGTTGTGATTGTTGGCTTGGAGTGGTGCCTCAAGGAGGAGGTTGTATTTGTAAAGAGAGGAGTTGGGTACTCCTTGTGAGAGTTCTTTGTGGACTAGCTAGTGGATTAGAAATCCTTCGTGTGTCGAAGGCGGGGATGTAGAGCTGGGTGCTCGAATCTCGAAACATATCTTGTTGTTTGCGCTTGATCCATTGACTCTCTCTCTATCTCTCTCTTTACTTTGTGCCTTGCCTTATTCATATTGTGCATTCATATTTGCTTGGCTTGGTGTGTGTGAATCATTTGTTGATCACACTTGAGTGTAATTTGCATTAAGTTTTTAAATTTCGCATTTAGTTCATAGATTAGCATTGTCACCTATTCACCCCCCCTCTAGGTGACTTTTCAGTATTTCCTATTTTTGTATATGTTTTAATAATAAATGTATTTAGCTTCATGTATATGGTAATTTTGTTAGAACTATTGGATATACATGTCTATCCTAGAGTCACTTGCTTTTTATGCAATATTCTTTTTTGGACTCACTTGTATTTTGGATATGTTGTATACTTCTAGTTTAGACAAAACAACATATGCCTTGAAATTTGTATTATTTTGATGAAAATTAAATTTTCATGTTTTTCATGTTATAAAGGAATTTCATTGAGCTTCATTCCCTATTTTCATGATTTAGTTAATTACATGTCTCTTACACTCTATGTTTGGTGTTTACTCATGAATTTTTATTTCATGAGGTTATATGAGCTTTATTACTATTTGAGTGTCAATGATTGTGTGATTTTCATGTTTTTATGGATTTATTTGTATTTCATTCCGTGCTTGAAGGACTTCGTACTAGTTTACAAGATTATCATAAAAGTAGTTGCGTTATTCTTCATTTTGGTAGAGTTTTTTAAATTATATCAAATCTTATTTTTAAAAACCCCTAACTTTAAAGGGCGATTAGATGGGCGACCATGTCTTTTATGCCTAAATGAATATCTTTGGTCATGTGCATGAATAGGATGGTAGGTATGAGTTATACACTGAACTTCAAGGATTTTTATGTTTGTATACTCATATTTGTGTTTTATATATGTATGCTTCAAACTTCAAATTGTATCAATTTCAATTAGTATTTTTATTTCATACATATATATGATTTGACTGTGCTTGTTTCACAATATCTTTACATCTTAAAGCACAAATTATTTCTTTCTAAGCTTGATTTAGTCCATAATAATAATTATTTTTCAATTGGTATCTTATATAAGCTTATGCATTGTTTTTATTAGTATTTCATAAAGGGGGAGAAAATTCGTGTTTTATCTTTAAATCGATTTTATTTTCAATTGGTATCTTACTCTCACTCTTATGATGAAAAAATACTTTGTTTTGGTATATGCTAACATTTTTAATATTGGTATCAATAATCTTAAATTTATATTATTCTCAATTTGGTATCCTTATAGTAAAATGAGTTTTGTTTACCTAAAAAATGGTTTTTACTTTCAATTGGTATCAAAAATTTAGAAGATATTTTTAATTGGTACAATTTGCTTTCTGTTGGTATTAAAATTATAATGTTTCATTTTCAATTGGTATCAAAAATCTTCTATTGGTATCTAAAAATTTTGTTAATCTATTAGTGGTACCAACATTTATTTTTGTCAACTACAGTTTTCAATTGGTATCTTCAATTTGATTTCATTTCTATCAAAATATTTTGTTAACTTTTGAAAATTCAAAATTTGTTTTAAAAGTGGTTTCAAAAATGTTTGATATGTATTGCTTATATGTAAAGGGAGCTTAACATCTCCTCTATATATAGATTCATATTTAGTATTTCTCACATTGAGGAGCTTGACCTCTCTTCTCTATGTGATACACATGTGTAGGGGGACTTTACATCTCCACTTATATATTGTATATTATGCTTTATGTAGTTAGAGTCTAGCCATCTCTTTTCATATAAATGCTTGTATACAGAGGGAGCTAACTTTATGTCTCTCCTCTTCATGAATGTATATCGCATATATATCTTTATTGACTTGTTTTTCCTTCGCCCCTTTGTTGATGAATTTACAAAAAGGGGGAGAAGTATTTGGAGAGTTTATTTATGCATATTTGTATTTGGAGAGTTTATAAATGCATGTTTATTTATGCAAGTTTATTTCCTCATTTATACAAAAAGGGAAAAAAGAATTTGGAGAGTTTATATATGCATGTTTGTATTTGGAGAGTTTATAAATGCTATGCAAGTTTATTTCCTCGTTTGTGCAAAAAAGGGGAAAAAGAATTTGGTGAGTTTATGCATGTTTATTTCCTTATTTATGCATATATGTTTGTATTTAGTTTATGCATTTCATTGAATAGCTTTATGTTCATTGTTATGCATGAGTTAAGGGGGAGCTTCTTTGAAGCTTAACTTTAATCCATGCATATATTACTCCATGCGTTTTGTCATCATCAAAAAGGGGGAGATTGTCGGCACAAAGGCCCATCACTCTAGTTTTACCGATAATTAACTCATGTAGTTATAGTTTACTAATAATCTTGTGTTTATATAGTTTCAGTTATTGACCAAGATATTAGTTGGTGTTTAGCTACAACAGAGGAGTTTTGGGAGCTAATATGTGTAGATTCAAGAGCTCGCGCGTCAAGATCACATCTAGCACTCCGTTGGAGTTAAGCTCGTTGGATCGTGTTTGGATCGAGTCGACTTGGAGAAGGAGTTCTACAAGAAGACTTCGGTTTGTGTTTAGTTTAGATCTTGTGTAAAGGTAGATAGTGTTGATATGCTCAAGTTCATACACACACAAGTTTCAATATTTTTGTTTTTTGGTTTAACCAGTTTTGGATTTCATATCAAAAACATAGATATATCTATTACATGTGTATTGGAATCTATCCATATACAATATGGTTCAAAAAGAGTTTAAATATCTTATTTTTGTATTTATACAAGTTTGAGAAAAATCGGATTTCCATTTCAAAGTTTGGTTTTTGGAAAATAACGATTTTGTGTTTAAGCCTAATTTCAACATCACAAAAATGGTTCAAATAATTTGTAATATGTGTTGATTTTGGTCACACATGTTTGGTATTCAAATATCTTATAATAACTTATTTTTGTGAAATTTATGTGATTTTATAGGATTTAATTGGTATTAAATTAACTATGTTTTAAGTCCAAGAATTTCCTAGCCAGATACACTGGTGGTCGACCGGACGGTCGACCGGACCAGGAGTCGGTCGACCGGACCGGTCGACCGATGCGCACGCAAACATGCACATGGCCAGGCTAAAAGGCCGGTCAACCGCGCGGTCGACCGACTGAAAGCACCCAACTCTCGGGTGCTGGCCGGTCGACCGGGCGGTAGACCGAAGGCTTGGCCCGGCCGACCGGGCGGTCGATCGGAGGCTCAACGGTCAGAAAAATGGCCGTTCGCCAGTTGACCGGGCGGTCAATGTTTGATCGAGATTCACCTGCACACAAAAATAAAGAAGTTAGATTTAGAAATAATAGTGCAAGGTTCTCAATTCGAATCCGCGGTAGCAGTGGCTATGCGGGTCGTGATCCTCAGGGAGGGACTAGCGATGGAAGCGTTTGTAAGATTCTCTAAAAATTTATCTTTTTTTTAGTTATTAATAAGAAAATATTGGTTAGGTTAGAAAGAGAGCGGTATTTACAATGAGTCGGAAAGAAAGAGTTGGGAAATAGTGATTTAATCTACAAAAATAAATAAAAGAAAAGAAAAGAAATAAACACTAACCTTGGTTGAAGAAAAACGTGAAAACCTAACACTTTCTACCTTGCTTTGGAGGCGTTGAACGCATAAACCATAGGATCGATCTCAGTCCCCTGTTCGCATTATATCATCAAGTCTCGCACAAGCATGAAGTGATACGTCTTGAGGAGGAGAACATCTCCATGAAATATCGTTGGCACCCACCAAGATTAGTTATACTTATGCGTTGGAAATCACTTGCATGTCATCAACAACCAACAGAGATAAAAGAGAAAAAGAAAAGAAAGCAAAAAGAAAAGTAAAATAATGCACATAAGAACAATGAACAAAAGAAAAAGATTACCTTTATTACTTGATACAATGGCAGAGAAGAGAAGCATACATCGGTGTCACGCTCAACATAGCCCTCTCCCTCACTTACATAAAAATTAAAAAAGAAAAGAAAACCTAAACTAGAAAAAAGAAGAAACCCTAAAACCCTAGATTTGGCCCTCTGGCTCTGGACGCTCTCTGTGTTGCACTGCAGGGGTTTATAGGTGCAGAAGGAATCAGAGTTCAGATCGAACTCCTCCACGAAAAATCGTCCAGGGATAAGCTTGGATTGCCGCGGAAATGCGGCTTGGGCCGCGTTTCCGCGGCCTGGTAGTCTCTGATGGCCACGCGCTTTGGCGCGTGGCTTCTCCTGGTCCGTCCATCTGGTCGTTTCTTTCTGGAAATTGTATCCTGACTCTTTATTTGAGATTTCGGGATAACTTGGGAAGCAAGTTATCCTAAATCCAAATCTCCAATATCTTTTAACAACGAATTTGTTATCCTTCTTTGGCTTTTATCCTCATCCTGCAAGTGTGTAGGGTTGAATAGAAGTCTATCCTTCCCTCTTCTTTGTATTTGCAACTTTGGCCCTTGTGTATTTGCAATTTTGACAATTAATATTTCCACTTTTGCACTTGGGCTTGAATATGGGCTTTTGGGCTTCTTTTAGGCTTTATTTAGTATTAAAATAAGAACTCAAGGCCTGCACACAATAAATCATAAACTATTAGTAAATGTGCAGAATTATATAAATAAATATGAAAATGTGATGATAAATGTCATGATAAAAATGCACTTTTCACTACCAATCACACCCCCACACTTATCTTTTTGCTCGTCCTCGAGTAAAAATCAAAAAGAAAAAGAAAAAGAAAAGAAAAATTAATCTATCCTAACTCACTTTCGTAGGAATCACGGTTGCACTTAGCACGTGCAACAAGCCGTTAAACCCCTAGGTTACCCTAGAGGACGAGTGTTGTCTCGTGAGGATTTTTAGCGGATTACACCCACAAAATCCATAAAAAGGAAAATATTCGAATTATATTTGAAGAGACTATGTAGTCTATAAGTTTTAAGATTATCATTTTTATTCATTCTTAAACTTAGTCTTTATAAAGTAAATTGTTTTCATTTTTAAATAAGGATCAAAATTGAATTTTGTGTATAGTCTTTTTCGTTACCAAAAATCATATGCATCCTTATGAATTTTTACTAGAAATTCCTTAACTTGGACTCTCATGCCTCTATATATATATATATATATATATATATATATATATATATATATATATATATATATATTTAATATGTATAACGCATCTAATTTTCTTTCGTATAAGCATTAAGGCTTCTTGAGGCCCTCATACCTAACAATTGACTATTAGATGTGTTAATACATATATAAGTAATTTTTCTTAGTTTAGGCTTTCTAATCCACCCATGTAGCGAACTTAAAGTCGATGACTCCCAAACCGGTCGGCTTTAGGGCACCAGGTGAGAAAACATCCCGCGGACTCAAATTCGAGTGAACTAGGCCACAAAACTAAGGGCTTTTTTTTATTTATTCACCTTTAGGCATGAATACTTATGCTTCTTGAGGCACATGTATCCAGCTTAATTGGTGAAGTTTTTTTTTTAATAATTTTTTTTAATGAGGCACAAGGGTCTTTGTCTTAGAATCCTAGATATGCATTAGGTATGCACATTTCATTAAGGTAAAAATTAAGACTAACTACTTATTCAATTTCTCCTCCTATACCTAAAAATTCAACAATTTATTTATTTTGACAAAGTTTTTAGAAATCCTAATCATGATTTTCCTAATTCTTAAGATTAACTTAGATTTCTTTCAAAAGATAAGTCAAAATATTGTCCTTTTATATATATATATTTTTTATTAGCAATTTTTTTTGTTAGTTTCTACCTATGTTAGTATGTTAGTAAAGCCTACCCCCACACTTATCTCATGCATTGTCCTCAATATATGAATGAATGCATATATGCATGAAAAAGAACAAGGGAAGGCGGAAGTTACCTTAAGGTGGTGGTTCCGGTGGTGGTCTAATTGGTCCACGAAATGCGGCCCAAACAAGATAACGTGGTAGTTCACGGGACCTACCTTTATTTACCTCTTTTTTATTTACATATTTATAGTCCCCAGAATGAATAGGATCATGGAAGATCCTCTCGTGAAACTTACTCCCTTTACATGACCAGTCCTGAAAAATCATCACAGAGTCATGGTCTATACCTATGTCCAACAAAAGAATGTGACTTGATAGAATGGTTGACTTGGACTCAAGAATGATCGGTTCAAGAACTAATACCGACTCAGGAAAGAAACTCAAATCAAGTAAGGGTTCAGGAGTCGGGCTAGGTTCAAGAATTGGGTCCAAGTCAAGAAGTTGAAACTCAAGTCCACAATCATCTTCCCACAATGGAATGTGACTCAATGTTGGTGATTCAAGTTCAGGAATGATAGGTGTGGGAATCAAAACTGACTCTAAAATATTACCTAAGTCGGGTAACAAAACAGGAGTCAATAATGATTCGGAAATTTGAACTTGATCATAGATTTGGGAATCTAGGTCACATATCTCATTATTTTCAATCTCATAAAAATTAGAACTTGCCAATTTGTCAAGGGGACTTTCAAAAGTATGAAATTGGTCAAGTTCACTATGATGATCTTCAAAAATGGGTGATTCAATTTCATGATCTATGGGCACAGGAATAAATGTTGGCTCAGAAAGTTGGTCCAAATTGGGTAAGGATACTGGAGTCAACATAGATTCGAAGATGGAAACTGAATCGCAAAGTTGGGGATCGGGTTCACATTCACAATCTAATTCAATCTCATTGAAATTAAAACTAGCCAATTTGTCCAAGGATTGAGATTGGTCCAGTTCATATTGATGTGATGAAATTGAATTTTGATCAAGGTCTTCTAGATAGGATGATTCTTGGTTCCTATCAACTTGGTTGGTAAGTTCAAGAATGTTGGAAAGTCTAGAAATTTGATCATTCATTATATCTTGCAACCGATCCACTTTTTCTTCTAACCCATCGAATAGATCAATGGTGGACTGAAACCTTGGTGATGTGGGAAGAGACGTATATGAAGATAATGGTTGAACAAGTGGTTGACCATATGGCTCAGGGGTATTGAATCCCCATTGACTCTGTGAAGAGTAGTGATGATTATTCCAATCTTGTTCATAGTATTGGGATTGGGGCATGTAATGATTCGGATAAGACCAATCTGGCACACTAGGTTGGTCAAAGTTATGATATGCCGGGTTGGTAATATCCGAAAAAGAGGTTGGTGTATAATATGGATCCTCATTAAAATTGAAAAAATTATTGTTATAGGCCATATCACACAAAACAAACAAAAGAAAAAGAAAACAAACAAATAAACAAACAAAAAAGGAAAAAAAATTCTAACCTAAGTTAGGGTAGACCTATGACCTAGACGACTTCTAACTGGTTAGACTGTCCACGGGAGGTAGGGTGCAGACTTTGACCACAAGTTAATCAGCCAGGTCAGGGCAAGAGTGGTGGGAGGTTTTTCGTCAAAGACGTTCCTTAATTAAATAACCACCAATCTTCGGGCTTTCGGCCCTCAATCCCCTTCCTAGACACTGATTTGGCAAGAGTCAACTTCCAGCACCGTTCCCCCTTAGGATAATCTCCTAATTGAGTCCGAGATGTCCCTAGGGCCAACGTCTACTAATTTTAAGTTAGGCTTGGGTTAGTGAGTGCTTGGATATGATTTTTGGGCTAAGGAAGGGTGATGAAATCCCCACCTTATCTTGTTAATGGGTTATGCCCTTAAGATATTTTTATGCAAGTGTACAAAATATGTAAATAAGATTCACTCAAAGCATCAACCAAGAGATGAGTCCTATTCTACATGCAATGCGTACGTACCTTGCTCCAGCACTCTTCAACAGTAAAATAAAGTAATTGAAAAGACACGTGCCTAATATGCAAACGTCTAATCAATTTTTATCATTAACAACAAATATTTTACTGTTGAATTAATTAGCAGTAAGCAGGGTTATCACAGAACAAATTTTAATAGAGCAGAAAGCAGATATTACAATTTTCAGCAACCTGCAGAAAAATTGATCAGTAGTTCACTGCTACTGCCGCGGAAACGCGGCTAGTGCCGTGTTTACGCTGCAAAGTAACAGGCTCTGCTGCTCTGCCTTCGAGGGCAGAGGCACAGAGTTGCTATATGTCCACTTCTGCTGCTGTTTTTCTGTTCTCCAAACCTGCAAACAGAAAAGAATAAAAGAATTAGTTAATAATTTTTTTTATTTTAGAGAAAAACTTACCGTCCCTCCCCGGCAACGGCGCCAATTTTTTGATCGAGATTCACCTGCACACAAAAATAAAGAAGTTAGATTTAGAAATAATAGTGCAAGGTTCTCAATTCGAATCCGCGGTAGCAGTGGCTATGCGGGTTGTGATCCTCAGGGAGGGACTAGCGATGGAAGCGTTTGTAAGATTCTCTAAAAATTTATCTTTTTTTAGTTATTAATAAGAAAATATTGGTTAGGTTAGAAAGAGAGCGGTATTTACAATGAGTCAGAAAGAAAGAGTTGGGAAACAGTGATTTAATCTACAAAAATAAAATAAAATAAAATAAAAGAAATAAACACTAACCTTGGTTGAAGAAAAACGTGAAAACCTAACACTTTCTACCTTGCTTTGGAGGCGTGAACGCATAAACCATAGGATCGATCTCAGTCCCCTGTTCGCATTATATCATCAAGTCTCGCACAAGCATGAAGTGATACGTCTTGAGGAGGAGAACATCTCCATGAAATATCGTTGGCACCCACCAAGATTAGTTATACTTATGCGTTGGAAATCACTTGCATGTCATCAACAACCAACAGAGATAAAAGAGAAAAAGAAAAGAAAGCAAAAAGAAAAGTAAAACAATGCACATAAGAACAATGAACAAAAGAAAAAGATTACCTTTATTACTTGATACAATGGCAGAGAAGAGAAGCATACATCGGTGTCACGCTCAACATAGCCCTCTCCCTCACTTACATAAAAATTAAAAAAGAAAAGAAAACCTAAACTAGAAAAAAGAAGAAAACCTAAAACCCTAGATTTGGCCCTCTGGCTCTGGACGCTCTCTGTGTTGCACTGCAGGGGTTATTTATAGGTGCAGAAGGAATCAGAGTTCAGATCGAACTCCTCCACGAAAAATCGTCCAGGGATAAGCTTGGATTGCCGCAGAAACGCGGCTTGGGCCGCGTTTCCGCGGCCTGGTAGTCTCTGCTGGCCACGCGCTTTGGCGCGTGGCTTCTCCTGGTCCGTCCATCTGGTCGTTTCTTTCTGGAAATTATATCCTGACTCTTTATTTGAGATTTCGGGATAACTTGGGAAGCAAGTTACACTAAATCCAAATCTCCAATATCTTTTAACAACAAATTTGTTATCCTTCTTTGACTTTTATCCTCATCCTGCAAGTGTGTAGGGTTGAATAGAAGTCTATCCTTCCCTCTTCTTTGTATTTGCAACTTTGGCCCTTGTGTATTTGCAATTTTGACAATTAATATTTGCACTTTTGCACTTGGGCTTGAATATGGGCTTTTGGGCTTCTTTTAGGCTTTATTTAGTATTAAAATAAGAACTCAAGGCCTGCACACAATAAATCATAAACTATTAGTAAATGTGCAGAATTATATGAATAAATATGAAAATGTGATGGTAAATGTCATGATAAAAATGCACTTTTCACTACCAATCAGTCAACCAGAACGGTATTTCTGTCCTTTCCTACTGCCAAGGGGCAGAATTTTGGAGGGTTATAAATACCCATCTCTTGGGCTCATTTTAACAAGAATTATTGAAGAGAAAATGTCCTATCTTTCAAGTGTTTTTAGCAAGAGTTTAAAAGAGTTTTTGTGGTTAAAAGATTTATCTTTATTTGTTTTCAAGGGTTGAAAAAATCAAAGAAAAAGAGAGTCTTTAGGAATTGATTTTTGATCTTTATATCTATTTCATCTTAGTAGTTTTCCTAAGTATTTTCTTTGAGATTACTGATTTTCAAACACATTGATTTCTCACACTTGAGCTATCATATCTATCCTATCTATAGGATCTTATTTTCGGTGAGAAAAATGGTTTGTACTCTATAGTGATCACCAAGGTTGTTTGTGGTCTTTGATATCACCAAGATTGTAACTTTCTCTTTGCTTTGGGTTTGTGCCTATCCCTCTAAGTGTAGAGGAGGTTGTGGTTTGGGTTTTGTGTTCATCCCTCTTGTGTAGAGGGGATTGAGATTGTGCTTTAGGTTTGTTGTTATCCCTCTTGTAAATTTAAGTTCACCTAGAGGGGGGGTGAATAGGTGATGGCTAATCTAATGGTCACTTAATGCCTAATAATGCGAAAGCTAAAACTAATTATGACCTAATTAAATCTTTTACACTAAACACCACGTATAACCAAAGAGTGTTGCTAAATTTCCCGTGAAGGGCTTTGGACAAACTCCTCTAGATTCCCCTTGAATGGGTTGAGGTGCCGCGTTGGCTCTCTTGGTTGAATACAAGTGTTAGTCAACAATCCCAAGCAATATATCAATATGAGCACAAGGAATATATCATGCATATAAAGGTAAAGACAAGATAAGTAATGCAAGATATAAACAAGGAGATAGAGAGAGAGAGAGAGAGAGAGAAATGGCAATCGCAAACACAAAGGGTTTGTTTCGAGGTTCGAGCACCCTTGCTCTACATCCCCGCCTTCGACACACGAAGGATTTCCACTATGCAAGATCCCAATGGATCTCTCCCCGGTGCCGCAACACCTACAAGCCCTCGGACTCCCTAGTCCCGTACACACGCAAGCTCACTAGCTCGCCGAGGCCGCACCTCAAACAACCGAGTTCACACAAGAACTCTAAACCACCGCGAACACACTTGTCCGCCTCCTCAAAGAACAAAAAGGAAATCTCTTGGTGATCTAAAACACTTTGATCACCAATTACAAACTCTCACAACACAATCCTATGGATAGATAAGGCAATGGATAGCTCAAGTGATTATGAGAAAGCAAGGAAAGAACTACGGTGAAAAACTCAAGGAAATCACTTAAACACTCTTGATAAAATCTTTCCTTTTGATTGGAAATATTAGCTCTCAAATATGTGAAGAAAACTCTTTTAATGGAGTGGGAAAAACTGGCTCAAAGCTCTCCTAAAATCTTGTTCCAAAACAATGACCAAACTCCCAAATTTATAGGCCAGAAAAATATAGCCGTTGGGGTCTGTCAGGCCTGCCGGTCGACCCGCCGGTCGACTGCCAACGGTCAGAAATCCGACCGTTGGAGCCACGGTCGACCGCCCGGGTCGACCGAGCCACTGGAGCAGAGAGTAGAACTTTCTGTCGGTCGACCCGTACATTCGGCTGAAGTTTCCAGAGAGCAGAGCTCTCTGGAGCGGTCGACCGTCCGGTCGGCCGTTCTCCAGTGCACAAAGGCGTGCACGTCTGTGCACGTCGGTCGACCGATCCGGTCGACCGACTTCAGACCCGGTCGACTATACAGTCGACTTGCTGAAGCCTGGAAACTGTTTTTCTGGGATTTAAAAACTAAGTCTTTTCGTTCAAATAAAATCCCATAAAATTCTTAAAAATCTACAAATAGTTTAACCAATATACTTAGATATACAAACATGCTTGCACAAAATCAAGGCATGTTATAAAAGATTGGACTATTTTTGTAAGTTGGAAATATTGGCTCAAAAGAAAACTTGTATTTTTCTAAAACTTGTTTTCCAAACTTCTTCATGATACAAAAACAAGATATTTTGAATTCATTAAAGCATAGTGTATATGGATATGATCCACTACACAATTAAGATGAAATATCTATGTTTTTAGCATTAAGCTCTAAATATGGTTTTGGATAAAAGATATGCATATAAGAAATTCCAAAAACCAAAAAGTATTTTTCCAAAATGAAAGTTTTTCTAAATCTGAAAATTCTTTTATGAAAATAATTCTATCAAGAGTGTGTGTGTATATGTACTTGAGCAATCCACCACTATTCTATCCTTTACATTTTTAACTAAAACAAAAACAAAATCTTATACCTAGACACAAGTCTTCATCTTCTTGAAGTCTTCACTTGAAGGCTTCTCATCTTCTTGACTTGGTCCAAGCTTGATCCAAAAGCTCCTTGGATCACACCGTGCTAGCTCTAAATCTTGACATTTTATCCTTTGTTGAGCTATGCACCTACTAAGATCTTGATAATGAATCTATCACTAATTAAACACAAGATCATTAGTAAACATAACTTCATGAGTTGATCATCATCAAAACTAGGGTGATAGGCCTTTGGGCCAACAGTAAAGAGGTGATTGTGGTTGGAGTTTGGCATAGTGACTTATCCCCTTAGTGTAGAGGAGATTGTTGTTTGGCTTAGTGCCTTATCCCTCTAGTGTAGAGGTGATTGTTGTTTAGGCTTTGTGTCTTACCTCTTGTGTAAAGGTGGTTGTGTTGGAGAGAGGAGTTATGTATTCCTAAGTTTGTAATACCAAATCCTCGGTGGAGGCTCCCTGTGTGGGAGGTCCTGTGTAGACAATTAGTGAAAATCCTTCTGTGTGAACGTGGAGACGTAGAGCAGTGGCTCGAACCTCAAAATATATCTCAGTATTCTCGATTGATCCACTATCTATAAACTCTCTCTTATATTTTGTATTGCTTTATATTGTTCATATCATACATGCTAGATATTGTTTGTGTGCCCTCACTAGTGTTGAACCAAGAGAGCTTCATATAGCACCTCAACTCTTATTTAGAGGAGATAGTCCAGAGCCCGTCACCGGGAATTCGGCTACACTCGTTGGTTACACTAGGTGTATTACAATTAGTTTTTAATTCCACATCATTTGTCATTAAATTAGCCATACACTTATTCACCCCCCTCTAGGTGTATTTTAAGTTTTGTTATCATTAAAACTAGGGCTAATGGCCTTTGGGCCAACAAGACCGAGTCGAGTCTGCACACAGCACAGACCCGGGTTCGGGTCTGTTTTCAGACCCGGCACTGTATAAAATAAAGGAAGAAAGAAAAAGAGAAAGGAAAAGAAACTAAATAAAATAAATTAAAGTACATGAAATTATACTGTAGTAAAATATTGTAACAACAATACTGTAGCAGACCCAAACCCAGATTCATATTCAGACCCAATACTGTAGGAAACCTGTTACTATAACTAACAGACCCATTATGAGTTTTTAATTGATTTTACGCCAAATCAAATCCAAAAAAATCAGAAATAGACCAGAAAAATTTCTGTAAAACCAGAAACTGAAATGTGACTTTGTAAAATTATTTTTGTAGCATACTACTTAGAATAGCTCAAAATTTATTATTTCTTATAATTATTATTTAAATTTATTGTAGATTACCGAGTTAATTTACAACTATATTCGGATCCGTGACGATCTCAGGTTAGTGTTTTTAACTATTTCTGCATGGTTATAATTTATCACTGCAAAATTTTATAATTTATGTATTTATTTATTTAAAAAGCAATTTTTTAATTGTTAATTTAAAATCAAGTATGTAAAATATTAGAAAATTATAATGTTCATGAAATAATTTTAGTGATATGTTTTTGCTTTCTAATTTTATTTATTTTTTACATGTAACCATTTTATATGTTGTAGATGAACAGCTTTAAATTTTGAAAATATTATTGTAGAATTATTAAATGATTGCTCTTTAGAGAAAATGGATTAAAATAATTATTAATATAAATTTTTTTTAAAAAATTAGGTAAATCATCTTGAATATTATATTGGATTAACATAAGATATTTGAATGGTTATGCATGTATATCATATGAAATAAAAGAATTTGTGTTACCAAAATTACTGAAAATATTGTTGCCATGTATACTTCGATATACACACTGATATTGATTTAGTGTAGTTATTTAGGTAACATTGTATCTAAATACTTTCACTAGGTGAAAAAATTGATGGAGGATATGGTATCGATATTTTGGGTGGACCTAGGATATAGGTTGCGCAACCGAATGAGGGTTTCACTGCAGGTTTCCTGGGGATGATTGATATCCATCTGATATTACTATTGTTACTGTTACTATTACTGTTACTAAATACCTAGTGGTACGGGCCTGGTTCAGCGCCAGGCATCTGGGGCCGTGGTTCTGGGTATATCGGGACCCACCTAAAGCACAAAACCTGTCTCTATCCATCAATTTCAAATAACAACATTTAATAGCAGACTTCTGATGATAAATTAGAGTATATAAAATATAGTAGACATGTAAATGTTAAACTGTTAACATATATCACACTCATGCATATTTATCTTATATTTTCTGACGTAATGTGTGTTATGATATTAGTGATGTCTTGAGATCTATATATGTACATGTTATTGCATCCTTTTCCTTTTTTTACCACTCACTAGGTCGCTTATTGATAGAGTTTGCTCACTCAGATCCAGGTTCAGAAGCACCTCAGGACCAGGAGTACTTCGAGCACATGGTAAAACTTCAGGGCTAGTATTACATTTACTTTTAGTTTTGAAGATCTTATGTTATATGTACTTTGTTTTCTTTGATATAATAATGCAGACTTTTATAACATTTGTACTTGTGTAGTAAAGCTGGAATATATAATAACTTTCGTGTATTGAACTTTCTTGTATTGAGGCTTAATGTATTAACAATAATACGTCGCTGGCTCTCGTCATGTACTTGCAATAGTGTAATTTAGTTAGCGGGGCATGACACAACTACTTCCTTAGACTCCAAATCAAGAAAAGGAGTGATGGGATCTTCGTCAATCAAACCAAATACACAAGAAAGCTTATCAAGCATTTTGGTCTTGAAGATGCAAAAATTAGTAAGACTTCCATGGGTACCACAACTAATCTTGACAAGGATGAACAAGGTAAGAATATTGACATTAAATTCTATCATAGTATAATTGGTAGTTTAGTTTACTTGACGGCTAGTACGCTGGACATTATATTTAGTGTTTGCTTGTATGCTACATTTCAATCTTTCCGTAAAGAGCCTCATTTGATTGCAGTAAAACACATTATTAGATATCTTAAGGGTACTTTTGAAATTGGCTTGTGGTATCCGATGACTGGACAATTCTTAATGATGAGTGTTTCGGATGCCGATGTCTTCCATTAAAAATTCAATAAAGGGAAAACTTACAAAAAGAATAAAGGTGCGAAATTGTTGGCCCAAGGTTACAATCACCCTTTTATTATTTTGATGATAACAAAACATATGTGGTTATTTGTATTAATCAAGTTCAAGTGTTTAAGTTTATCTCAGGGTTCTAAGAACTCAAGGAGTTTTCTTCCTCTAAAGGAAGGTGTTGAAGACTCAAGAAGACTTAAATTCTGGATCAAAGATCAAAGTACTCAACGTCGCTAATGGAGAGGCCCGGTTAAAGACTTTGTAGTCACCTAGAGCCTTATAAGATATTACTTTGTTATACTATAAAATATAGTAGTAATGTTCAAGAAGTTACACACACAAAATATACTATTTCAAAAAATACAAGTTTTGATACTATCAGTATTTTTGCATGTTTGGTTTTGATAAATGTCTCATAATTTTTTTTAAAATTTTATAACAAGTTTAGAACATGTATTTTATCACCTATACATTGCTACATTACCCTTAAACCAATACAAAATATTTCAAAAATTGTTTGATATTCAAAATCCTACATAACAACTGTTCAGGCCAGAACTGTCAACCGCCCGGTCGACCGGTGCCATTGTAGGCCAGAACAGTCGACCGCCCTGTCGACCGGGCCTTTGGCCAGGGGCATGCACGTTTATGCATGTTGTCGATCGATCGACTGGTCGACTGCTAACCCTTGCGGTCTACCGTCCGGTCGACCGACTGAGAGACCCTAACTCTCGGTTGGGGTCGGTCGACCGACAATTTAAATATTTCTTTTTAAAATACCGAGCGGTCGATCGCTCGGTCGACCGGAGCCAACGAATCTTTTCTAGATGACCAGTCGGGTGACCGGCCGGTCGACCGACAGGCTGGCAGACGGCCATAATAGCTAGTTTTTGAATCTGTTTTGTTTTTAGTGGATTCCAACAGGCATTTTTTGTTTTCAAGTGTATAAATACAACCCAAATGACCTGATACGATTTATAAATGATATCTATTCATTACCTATATATGGGTCATGGGTTTTGGTTTTAGAGAAGAAAAATGTACAAGTTTACAAGTTTTCCAAGTTTGTTTCAAAAAGAAAAGTTATTCTAGTTTTCACTCTCCATGTTTTTTCTTTCCAAAGCTATTTTCAGTTGGTTTTAAAACTCTTCTATTCTTTCTAACAGAATTTCATCTGTCACTTAACTTCTTGAGCAACACTTCATATTCTACTCTATAGGAAGTCCTAAGAGAGAGTGTTTTGTGATCTTATTAGATCACCAAGTGCTTTGTAACCTCAATTAGTTTTGTGCTACCTCTTGTCTAGAGGGTTGAGTTGGTGGAGTTGTCTACTCCTATCTTGCGTAGACCAAGTTGTAATTCCTTTATGTAAGGTCCCTTTGTCGAAGATCCTATAGGATAGTGAAATCCTTTATAGTGGTGAAGGCGGGGACGTAAAACGGTGGCTTGAACCTCGGAACAAATTTCTTTGTGTTTGCGATTGCTTGTGTCTTGCTCTCTATTATTTTTAATTTTTCATACTTGTGGAATTATTCATCTTGATTCTATAATTACTTTCATTCCATCACTTTCATTATCAATCTATCCTCATCTCATCAAGGAGGCAATTGAGCACCTCAACTCATTATCTAGAGGAATCAAAGAGGAGAAGTTGTAGAGCCCTTCACGGGGAATTCTGATTCAATTCTTGTTTTGAATGACCGTTTGTATAATTCATCATAAGAAGTTTTTAAAATTACATTTGATTAGCAAAACACTAATTCACCCCCTCTAGGTGTATTTCAATTGGTATCAGAGCCTTGGTCTCTAGTTTTTAGCTTAACAATCCTAGAGAGATCCTAATTGCTAATCACTTCTTTCACAAATTCATCTTCATCCACTTTAATAAAAATGGTCGAAGGTATTAAGACCCCTCCCAAGTTTGATGGCCTTAACTTTTCTATATGGAAGGTTAAGATGATCGTGTTTTTGCAATCCTTAGGAAACTGGGTTGCAAAAGTGGTGACTAAACCCTTTAGTGTACCCATTGGTGATGAGGATACTTGGTCTAACATTGCCACTGAGGAGTTTGATGCAAACGCTAAGGCACACTATGCCTTGCTTCGAACTTTGAATGATGGCGATATTGCTAGGGTCATCCATTGTAAATCCACCTACGAGATTTGGACACACCTGATAGTCACACACGAAAGAATATCACAAGTTAACAGAGCAAAGATTGATCTCTTACGTTCCTGATAAGTAGTCAAAAGTGCATATTTATCATCATATTTCCCTATTTATTCTTTTAAAAAGCACTGCTCGTAATGTTTTATTGTTTAATATTGTGCAGGCCTTGAGTAATTAAAGAATAAATAAATGAAGCTCAATTGAAGCCCAAAAGCCCAAAAAGCCCACAAGACCACATGCATGATTTATTTTAGTAATTTAGAAGTTTCTATCTTATCTAAACCTAATCTAAACTTAGATTTTAAATTATTAATTTAAAATCTAGAGGAGAAAGAGGAAGGATAAAGTAGGACTCCTAATTGCTATTCAAATCTAAAGGAGAAGAAGGATAGAATAAGATGGATCCTTATCCTAATTAAAATCAGAGGTGGACTTCTACTTGAACCTGGTTGCTTGCACTACAAGATAAAGATAAAGAAAGGCTTGAAAATAAAAATAAAGGACCAAATCCTTTTCAAATTTGGATTTTGATTACTTGCTTCCCAAGTTATCCCGAATTCTCAAGATCGAGGATCAGAATCCAGAATCCAGGAGGAGGCACCCAGACGGACGAACCAGAGGAGGCCACGCGAGAAAGCACGTGGCCATTAGCCACGCATTTGCCGTAGAAACGCGGCTATGGTCGCGTTTCCACGGCCGTTTGGATAGATTTGGCAACGCATTTTCGTGGGAGAGTTGCACTGGGACTCTACGTCTTAAATCTCTTATAAATACCCTTGCAGAGCAACAAAGAGGGAAAGGCGAGAAACAAAAGTCTAGGGTTTCCTTTAGATCCTCTTTCTTTCTGAATTTTCTTGTATTTTTCATTTTTTTTATTTGGCGAAGAAGATTGTTGAAGAAGCAGAAGAGCTTCGTAATTGACCAGTGACATCCAATAAAAAGGTTCTTTATTCTTTATTCTCTTCTTGCTTTGCAATTCAATTTAGTTTTCTGCTTTAGCTTATTTGTTTTTTCTTCTTTTAATTTTAATGTAACTTTTCTTATTCAAAATAAAAATTGAAAATAAAAATAAAAATATGAATAACTAATTAAACTTATAGGTTGCTAATATCTCGATCAACCCTAGTTTAGTTTAAAAGATGAACTAATTGACATCTGTGCTTATTAGAAACCCTAGGAGTAATTAAGTTTAATTAATTAAGTTTAACTAATTTGGGTTGCACTTTTTAAATAGTTATTCATGGTTCATATTTAAATACTTTGATAGCACAATTTTAAGTGGACTTTTCTTATGCTATTCTTTGAAATTAAGATGAATTATAGTTTAATTTTTATTAGTGCACACTAATTAGGGTTCCAACATTTTTATTCATCGTACTTCATTCTCAATCAATACCCTAGGGTAGATAATTCTTCATTCAATATGATGTTCACTCTTTTAGACTAATACTTTGGTTATGGTAGCTGATTAGTAGACTATAATTCTTTTGCTTGATTAAATCTAATTCTCATAATCAATATCTCTTTTTTTCAAGCCAATTTTAGAGAAAATATTTCCGAAAAGCTTCCATCACATCCTTCCCTGTGGATCGACCCGTCTAGCTCTTACTATACGGTTACATTGAAACGAGACTAAGACTTTCTAACTTTAACTCTTTCTTTATTATTTTCCCATTTCAATCAAAATTTTGGCGTAGTTGTCGGGGAGGGAACAATACGATATTCTCTAAAAAAAAACTAATTATTTTTCTTTCTATTTGCAAGATCTGATAACAAGATAACTAGTTGCAGCTAAGGACATACAGCTACTCTGTGCCTCTGCCCTAGAAGGCACAGCAACAGAGCCTACTAAATAGCCGCGTAGACGTGGCAATTGCAGCGTTTCCGCGGCATTGGTAGATTACTACTAATTGATCTTTTGCAGGTTGCTGCAAATAGCAAAGTCCTCTTACTGCTTTGATAATTTTTCTCTGTGATCACCCTACATACTGCTAATTAATTAACAGTAACATATTAGTTCACTAATTAAAAAAAATTTAGACTCTTACATTATAGGTATGTGTCTATTTAAATTTTCTTAACTCATATTGAAGAGTGCTGGCGACAAGGTACGTTCACATTGCATATAGATTAGGAAGCACCCTTGGCTAATTTACTGCTTTTGAGTGAATACTTGTCTATTGCTTTACACATGCACTAAATCACTTTAATGGCAAAAACCATAAACAAGATAAGATGGGGACGTCATTACCCTTCCTTGACCCACAAATCATATCCGTTGCACTCACAACCCTAACCCTAAAATAAAAATTGACCAGGCGTTGGCCTTAGGTTAACTCGGACTCATTAGGAGATTGGCTAAAGGAGGAAGTTGTTCAAAATTAACTCTCGCCAAATCGGTGTCTAGGAAGGGGATTAAGGGCCGAAAGCCCGAAGGTTGGTGGTTACTTAATTAAGTAACGTCTTTGACGAATAACCTCCTACCAACCTTGCCACCTACCTGGCCGATTAACTTGTGATTAAGGTCGACAATATACCTCTTAAAGATAGTCTAAAGTTAGGAGTCGTCTAGGTCTAAGATTACCTTAGATTAGGATTTTTGATTATTTTCTCTTTCTTGATTGATTGGGTGAACTTGTTGGTTAACTGTGCATATCATCTTGGCCGAGAGACCCAGTCACATCTAGACTAACTAGGAACAGTTCACCACGCGAACAAAAATCCGATTCACACATGGCACAACCACCATCACTGCAAGATAGGTTCTATCCTATTAGGACCTCTCTTCCATCTTGCATCAGCTGCCCGATGTAGGAGACGACCAATTTGAGCTAAAACCACAATATATCAACACTCTTCCAAAATTCATGGATTTGAATCCGAGGATGCATACTTTTTCATAAGAGAATTTGAAGAAGTATGTCTAATGATGAAAATACCCAGCCTAGGAGTAGATGCCAATAAATTACATTTTGTCTCATTCTCTTTGAAAGACTCAGCAAAGAAATGACTCTACAGTGTAGAAGTTGGTTCCATATCATCATGGGATAATTTCGTCAAAGCCTTCTTAAAGAAGTTTTATCCCTTTCACAAGACTACGCAAATTAGGAAAAGCATCTTGCAGTTTAAGCAAACAGCCAATGAACCTTTTTGGATGTACTTCGAACATTTTAAGGATCTCCTTGCCCAATGCCCTCACCATGGGATAAAGAAATGGTGACTTTGCCAAGCTCTTTATGATGGATTAGAATATCAAACAAAAACCCTATTAGAATCCATGTGCCAAGGAGGATTTTTGAAAAAGAACGAAGACAAAGGATGGTTATTTTATGAAGATTTGGCTGATAAGACCATCCAATGGGAACCAACTCCGGAAAAATTTAGGACAATGACCCTAGCTCTTCTAAATGAGGTGTCTATTCCATTGAGGCAAACATAGCTACCGAAACTAAACTAGTTACTGTGATGCGAAGACTAGAAGCTCTTGAAACTAAAAAACCAGTCTCAGTGAACTAAGTCAGCCCAACACCTTCGGCTGGTTGTACTTATTGTCAAGCCATGAACCATGTGTTCGAGGAATGTCCCGTCTTTTAGCTCATCAAACGTTGCCTGAGCATATGAATGTAGCCTTCACAAGGCCTACTTGAAATCACCTAGAGGGGGGTGAATAGGTGATAATGCTAATCAATGCACAATTAAAAATGTTATGATGCAATGATCACCTAAAACAAGACTAGAAACTGAATACCCCGTGAAGGGCTCTGAACTCTTTCCTCGTGATTCCTCTAGATAAGAGTTTGAGGTACGTATTGCAATCTTGTTGTATGAGTATTTGATCGACAATATGAATATGAAACAAGTGTATATAGTAATGAATATGAAGAGCAAGTACAATGTTGCAATGAATATGTAGAGAAAGTAAATGAAGCAATGAATATAAAGCAAGGAATTAAAGCAAGAAGCAAGTAAACCAAACGCAAACACCGAGAATTTTTCCGAGGTTCGAGCACCCAGCTCTACGTCCCCGTCTTCACCCAGAAGGATTTCCAACCACTATAACTTCACAAAGAGTTACAATCACACCGGAGTACCCAACTCCACAATCTCGAATACAAGTATCTCTTGGTGATCAAAAGACCACAAACTCTCTTTTGCAAAAGCCTTTTTCCTTTACAAGAACCTTATAGAACAATATGTAGGATGAAGCTCAAGTATTGTAAGTGGAAAAAGAAGATGAAATTTGAGAGAGTTTTGAAATAAAAACTTCAGAAATGAGAGAGATTTTCAGCCCAAAAACAGAGAACAAAACTCTTTGAAAGCCTTTAAACTTTGAATATTTTTGCAAATGATTGTTGTGTTAACCATAACCCTAATCACCCCTATTTATAGAATAGAGCTAGGGATTAAAGGGTAAATAAACAAAATGATAATTAGGAAGTATTTGACCCAGAAAACAGCCCCTAATCTCGTTTAGAGACGAAAAAGACAAAATAAAACGTGTTTAAAAAATAGCCGTTATGGCAGAAAACACTGCCACGGTCAACCGGCCGGTCGACCGGGTTTCAAAATAAAAGAGTCGTTGCGGCCCTCGGTCGACAGCCCGGTCGACCGAAACAAACAGAGAGTTGCTGTCTTGCAGTCAGTCGACCGTACGGTCGACCGAGATAGGGTTTCGGTCGACCGCCCGGTCGATCGGGAAACGTGCACACATGCACGCACCCAACGGTCAGATTCCCGGTCGACCGGTCGGTCGACCGATCTAACCTGACATAGAGTCGGTCGACCAGCTCAGGTCAAAACCTGAAATTGGAAAAGGATTTTGAAGAGATTTGGATAGTTTTTAAAATAGAATTTGTCATAACTAGGTATAATACACAAAATGGAGTTTGTAAGTAATAAACTTTATTTAAAAATATTTTGTATATATATATAGGAGAAATTTTTGGAAAAACCATGTGCGCAAAAACTTGTGTATAGGAACATGAGCTTCAACCTATTCACTATTCTTTGACAAACTACAAAAATGAAAAATAAATCTTGATGAAGTCTTGAGCCATGCAATTTGTCATGCTAGAGCCTTCTCTTCTATGGACACTACCTCATGCGCCATATGCCTTATTAGCTCCAAAAATCTAGGAAACCTTGCAATTGCTAAGCAATGGCCTTCATAAATGGTACTAACCTGAAACTTCATCTTAAACAACTTATTAGTACCATATAGCTCTTATGTGTTTTGTTATCATCAAAACTCTAAACAAATGGAGAGTGTAACCACTTGGGCCAACAATCTCCTCCTTTTTGATGATGAGAAAACAAATAGGCTATATTAACAAGATAAAAGAGAGGTGAAAACTCCCCCTCAAAATATGCTATATTAAACAAGTAAAAGCAATTTGAATTGCGAACAAAAGCCATGAGACTAAAATTCATGAGTTATAAAACACATGCAAAAACACTTTGCAAAAACCAAAACCATATAAACTTAACAAAAACTCATACTCATATTATATTTCTCCCCCTTTTGTCATACATCAAAAAGGGATAAAGAGACAAGAAAAACAATTTTATTCAATAACACAAACATTAAGTTCACCACATATAAAGGAAAATCTATTAAAATCAAGTGGTTTAGTGAAAATATCGGCAAGTTGCAAATCCGAAGAAACATAATCAATCTCTATATCACCTTTCTCAAAATGATCTCTAAGAAAGTGATATCTAATCTCAATGTGCTTGGTCTTACTATGTTGATTTGCATTCTTAGTCATATGAATAGTACTAGTATTATCACAAAATATTTTTATATGGTTATAATGCAAATCATAATCAAGGAGAGTATGTTTCATCCAAAGGACTTGTGCACAACAAGCCCCCGCGGCAACATACTCCGCCTCGGCGGTTGAGAGGGCTACGGAATTTTGTTTCTTAGAGGACCATGAAACAAGACAATTACCAAGAAATTGACATGTCCCACTAGTACTCTTTCTATCCACTCTACAACCCGCATAGTCGGCATCCGAATAACTCATCATTGAGAAATCTCCGGTTTTCGGATACCATAGACCCATTCCAATAGTGCCCTTAATATAACGAATGATGCGTTTTACCGCAATAAGATGAGACTCTTTAGGACACGATTGGAATCTAGCACAAAGACAGACACTAAACATGATATCCGGCCTACTAGCCGTTAAATACAACAAACTACCAATCATGCTTCTATATAACTTAATATCAACACATTTACCTTGGTCATCCTTATCAAGCTTGGTTGTAGTTGCCATGGGAGTGTTGCAAACTTTCGAACCTTCAAGTCCAAATTTCTTTATAAGCTCCTTTGCGTACTTGACTTGACATATGAATATCCCATCTTGCAATTGCTTAATTTGGAGTCCAAGAAAGAAATTTAATTCACCCATTGAAGACATCTCAAATTCAAGTTGCATACACTTTTCAAACTCCTTGCAAAGAAACTCATTAGTAGAACCGAAAATTATATCATCAACATAAATTTGCACTACTAGAATGTCATTATCAACATGCTTAGTAAATAATGTTGTGTCTACTTTGCCTTTAACAAAATCATTTGAAATAAGAAAACTAGAAAGCCTTTCATACCAAGCTCTTGGAGCTTGCTTTAATCCATACAAAGCTTTATCAAGTTTAAAAATAAAATTAGGATGAACATGATCAACAAAACCGGGAGGTTGTTCAACATAAACTTCTTCATTTATAAAACCATTTAAAAATGCACTTTTCACATCCATTTGAAAAAGTTTAAAATTTTTAAAAGATGCAAAAGCTAGTGTCATCCGTATGGCTTCAAGCCGTGCTACGGGTGCAAAGGTCTCCTCAAATTCTATTCCTTCAACTTGAGTGTAACCTTGGGCCACTAACCTAGCTTTATTCCTAATAACATTTCCTGACTCATCCATCTTATTCCTAAAAATCCACTTAGTACCAATTATTGGTCTATTGTGGGGTCTAGGAACAAGGTGTCAAACTTGGTTGCGCTCAAATTGATTGAGCTCTTCTTGCATAGCTAGCAACCAATATGAGTCACCCTCGGCTTCGAGGAAGTTTTTGGGTTCAAAATGAGAAATGAATGCAAAGTTACCATACAAGTCATAGAGTTTGGAGCGAGTTGTTACCCCTTTAGATACATCACCTAAGATGAGATCCTTGGGATGATTTGTAGCATATCTCAAAGCTTTAGGAAGCGGTTGAGAGCTTTCCACTTCATCCTTTTGAACTTCACCAATGGAATCTTGCTTTTCTTCTTGAATGGGTGAGTCCTTCAAGGATAGCTTCTCCATGTCCTCACCTAATGAGTCAAACTCTACAACATTCTCAACAACAACATTAGATTCTTCAAATTTAACATGCATGGATTCTTCTATGGTAAGAGAAGATTTATTGAATACTCTATAAGCTTTGCTAGTAGTAGAATATCCAACAAATATTGCTTCATAAGCTTTAGCATCAAATTTACCCAAGTTATCTTTAGTATTCAAAACAAAACACTTGCATCCAAAAACTTTAAAATATGAAACATTTGGTTTTCTTAAATGATAAATTTCAAAAGAGGTTTTTAAAGTATTTTTACACAAATAAATACGATTTGATATATAGCATGCGGTGTTTACGGCCTCGGCCCATAGATATTGAGGGAGGTCATATTCACTTATCATAGTCCTAGCCATCTCTTGAAGAGTTCTATTTTTCCTTTCAACTACTTTATTTTGTTGTAGAGTCCTAGGACATGACATTTCATGCTTAATTCCCTTTTCATCACAATAAGTCATGAAGAGTTGGTTAACAAACTCACCACCTCGATCACTTCTTATTTTCAAAATCGAAAAACCTTTTTCTTTTTCAACCCGTTTTCGAAAAATCTTAAAATGCGAAAAAGTTTGATCTTTGTGTTCCAAAAAGAAAACCCAAGTGAACCGGGAAAAATCATCAACTAAAATAAATGCATATCTACTACCATTTAAGCTTTTAGTTTTAGTTGGTCCAAAAAGATCCATGTGAATTAATTCTAATGGCCTAGTTGACATGATATCCTTGATTGGCTTGAAAGAAGACTTGGTTTGTTTCCCAAGTTGGCACACACCACAAATGCGGTCTTTTTCAAACTTCAAGTAAGGAATACCCTTCACCAATTCCTTAGAATTAATCCTAGCAAGATGATCAAAAGATGCATGTCCTAATCTTCTATGCCAAAGCCAAGAAGTCTCATCAAAAATATTCAAGCATTTAGTAGAACAATCCAAATTAAGCATGTCAATGATATAGACATTATTATCACGAAAACCGATGAGAATACAATCATTGGTTTTACAATCAAAAATTTTGCAAGAAGAATCTGAAAGTACACCTAGAGGGGGGGTGAATAGGTGTAAGTGCTAATCTAGAAACTAAATGCTCTAAATGCGGAAGCTAATGCAAATGTTGCACAAACTTAATACAATACAACAAGTGTAGCCGAATTCCCCGTGAAGGGCTCTGGACTAACTCCTCTTGATTCCCCTTGAAATGGGTTGAGGTGCTATGTGAAGCTCTTGTTGGATGAGTATAAGTTAGGCACACACACACAAGCAATCCAAGCAATAAGAAATATGTGCACACACAATCAAGCCAAGCATATAAAAATGAATTGCAATATAAAAGATGCAAGGCAACACAAGCAATGTATAAGATATGTATGCAATGAAAGAATGATGCTTGAATGAAATGATGCTTGCACAAAGTAAAGAGAGTAAGAGTTGAGAGATATTGGATCAATCGCAAAGACCAAGATATGTTTCGAGGTTCGAGCCCCTAGCTCTACATCCCCGCCTACACCACCGTGTAGGATTTCCAATCCACTATCTCCCACCGAGGGAACCTCTACCGAAGAGGATTTGTTACAACACAAGGAGTACCAAACTCCTCTCTCAATACAACAACCTCCACCGAGGCCAACTACCAACACAACCACAACCACCTCTACCGAAGAGGTTTACAACCAAACCAACCACCTCACACTTGAGGGATACAAACCAAACTCCGCCTCTACCAAAGAGGGAGCAACCCAATCACCCGATCACCTCTACCAAAGAGGGATACAACAAGAATAAGGCTGTTTACAACAAGTGGTTCCAAAACTACAAACTCTCTTTTCTTTCCTCTTTTCCACAGAACAAGATCCTAATAGGTTAGGATAGAAGATATGGCTCAAGTGTGGAAAACTAGCTGTTTGGAAATCAAGAAATCAAAGAAAAATACTTGGGAAAAATCCTTTGTAAATGATAGAAATGAAGAACAAGATAAATCTCCCAATATCTTTGATTTTTCCAAAAACCTAAAACAAAAAAGAATAAATCTTTTTAGCACTAAAAACTCTTTTGAAAACTTCTTTTTAAAACCAGAGAATGGGTGAAAACGAGCTCTTAAAATCTTAGCCAAAACAATGGAGAAATGGGGTATATATAGCCCCTAGGAAAAACTAGCCGTTAGGCTGATGTGGCAGCCTGACTGGCCTGGCGGTCGACCGCCCGGTCGACCGTCCAACGGTCAAAAAATAGCCGTTGACAGCTGCCGGTCGACCTGGCGGTCGACCCAGACAAACAAAGACCAATCTGCTTACAGTCGGTCGACCGCACGGTCGACCGTCTACAGAAACAGCTGACGTGCACGAAACCGTGCACGTCCGGTCGACCGGCCGGTCGACCGTTGGCTTGGCACGGTCGACCGGACTTGTCGACCGGCCCAGCCTGGCAGGCAGCAAAATAGGTCATATTGGAGCACATATTTGAGGTCAAAAACGTTCGAATTTGGGAATAAGTATATAGGATTAAGTTGTAGATATTGAAGTCTAATTTCTAATGCAACTTAAATAAAATCAATATCAGTTTGGATGTGAAAGTTATCAATAAAACACTGACAGGTGTCAAAACAGAAACTGTAATCTGTTTTCAGAACAAGAACATATTTCAACCAAATATTTGACAACTTTAAAATTAGAATCTGAAAATGGTTATTAAATAAGAAATTTAGATCTGAAAGTTATCTTTTAAATTCAAGTTAAATGATGTTATTTGAATATAAAAATAAAAAGTTATGATAATAACTATAGAAGGGTGTCAAGCAGATCAATAGAACTAAAACTGGTTCAAATCCAAAACCCGATATATGTATCCAAAACTGATTCAATCAAAAACATGAAATGTGTGTGTATTGTGCACTTGAGCATATCAACTATACTAAGCTTTACAAATGGATCTAAAACACACTAAACTAAACTATGGATACCTAAGTTTTCTTGACGATCTTCATCTCCAAGTTGACTCGATCCACAAACTCCATCCATGAGCTATGCAAGGTAGATCTTGAAGCTTGAGCCCTGGAATCACCATGATAAGCTTCTAAACTCCTTGTTGAAGCTAATCATTAACTAATATCTTTGCTAATGATCTGTAACTTAGAATCACAAGATTATTAGTAAACATAACTACATGAGTTGATCATCATCAAAACTAGAGTGGAAGGCCTTTGGGCCAACAATCTCCCCCTTTTTGATGATGACAAAACTCATGGAGTTATATATGCATGGATTAAAGTTAAGCTTCAAGAAAGCTCCCCCTTAACTCATGCATTAACAAATAAACAATAAACATGCATGAATGATAATGCATATAAACATGGTGCTCTAGATACCAATGATATATTCAAAATAAAACATGTTCTAGATACCAATTTAAATTAAAAACAAAAACATGCAACTATGTTCTAGATACCAATTAAAGCATTATAAACATCATATATGCAAAAAATGTAAGCATGCTCAAAATCTTTCTCCCCCTTAAGTAAGGAAGACATGCATATAATAAACAAACCACAAATACTTCTCCCCCTTTTTGTCAATCATCAACAAAGGGGTAAAATCATAAAAACAAAATTTTCTCCCCCTAAGATCAAGAAGGGGTAATCAAAACAAATATGATACCAATTCAAGATATGACAATAAGGTACATATTGATACCAATGGAAATAAAACATGTAATAATCAATAAATGATATATGCGATATACATTCATGAAGAGGAAGACGGTTAAGTAACTTCCCTACATATATACATTACATGAAAGGGGATGATAAGCCCCAATTCACATAACACATATTATGTAATGCATAAGAGGAGATGTGAGGCTCCCCCTACACACGTGTACCACATAAAGAAGAGATGTTAAGCTTTTCAATACAAGATACACTCAACATGAATTTATACACATATAGGCAATGTAAATCAAAAGTATATATATTTTTCTTAAACAAAATTTTGAGATACCAATTTAAAACATTCAACATAAGCATTATGATATCATTAAGAGAAATATGCTCTTTTAAACATATGATACCAAATTGAAACTATATTTTAACATAAAGTAAGGGAGTGGGAATCACATACCAATTGAAAGACAAAATCAAATTTTCTCCCCCTTTATGAAATACCAACAAAATATATGCATAAGCTTGTTAAGATACCAATAGAAAAACAATCAATCATTAGAAATTTTCAAGCTTAGCATAAACAAATTTTTGTGCTCTTAGATAAAGGAATATAGTAGGCACAAATAAAAACATATATGTATGAAAATTAGATACCAATTGACATTGATATTCTTGAAAGAGTAAGCATACATATACAAACCATATATGAGTATACAAAAAGATCAAAATTGATACCAATTGAAAGTGTTCAATGATACCAATTGAAAGAATAGGGTCAAGTGTATATCTCATATTATAACGAAGAATACGAACTAGTTAAAATGAGAAGTTTTGTTAACTAGTACGAAATCCTTCAAGTAAGGAATAAATACAAATCATTTTTCATAAAATTGAAATCCACATGATGATCAACACTCTATTCAATTAAGTATAAAAATGTCTCATGAAAACAAAATATGAGCAAATAATAAATGTGAGTGTACAAGTCAAGTATGGAGATCACAATCATGAAAATTTGTTCAATTAAGCTCAATTATTCCTTTAAACAAGAAATCATCAAAAATATTTAACCTTCAAGGTATATGTATGTCTAATACAAACTAAAGTATACATACATATTCAAGATACAAACGAGTCCACAAGGATATATGCATGAAGGCATGTGGCTCAAAAGGATAGTCATGTATATCTAATAGTTTGGACAAGATAAGCATATACATGAAGTTTAAATACCAATTCATGAAAACAAAATATGAATAGCATGAAAAGTATGAAAATTTAGCTTTTCATTAAAACAATTCGATACCAATTCTTTTCAAGGTATATGTATGATTTGTCAACACAAGAAGCATACATACATATCCCTTAAACATACTTTGAGTCCATAATAGATATTTGCATGAAAGACAAATGACTCAAAGGGTATACATGTATATCTTCAAGTTTGGCAAAATAAACATATACATGAAATGGAAAACACATAATTTTTCAAACAAATTCAAAAATGGGAATACAAGTTTAAAATGTATGAATCATCAAAACTAGACTATACTAGCACATCTAATGGGTACAAATAAGCATTCATGCCCAAACATATATAAAAATTTATTTGTGGCCCATTATATGTACAAGTATACATATAGTCTTAATGAAAACTAATACTTAAACAAATATTCAAGTCATAACAAGTATAAATGAACAAATCATCAAAACTAGCTCATACGTGTGCATATAGTGAGTACAAATGAGCATGAAGTGCAAATGTATAAGAAACAAATGTAGCTCACTATTTGTACATGTATAATACAAGTTTTGATAAAATCTACATTTAAACATGTTATCACCACATGAAGCATCAAGCTAAAACTCATCATGATAAAACCAAAACATGATTATTATGTAAATTCACATGTATTAGATTCATAATGTACATTATAGCTAAACAAACGGTGAGAACACTAAATATGGGTTCATATAAGCATGTGTGTCTCAAATACTATAAATGTATGTCAAGGATCTAATAATCATGGCATTTACATACTAATCCAAAGACAATGAAAAACATGCTAGAAACAAATGAATATGAGAGCATGTAAACAATAACTATGAGAGTTAGAGATTTATACCAAAACCGATGAGGGCACTTCTATAATTCTCCAAACCAAGGTGGTCATCCCACCATCTCTTCCCTTGAAGGTGATGCATCCAAATGATCTCCTTTAGGCTCGGAACGCATCCACTCCAAGGTGCCATCATTCTCACGTCATGTGAGAGCCCACACCTACATCAAAAATTGGAGGGGTGGTTTTTGGTACCCATACTCTTTTGGGTCCATGGGGGTTAGTACCTTCTCTAACCCAAACAAATTTCTTTGCTAAATTATCAATATTTAATCTATCAAAACAAAATTTAGCAAGGTGGTCCCTACGTCCACAATGTGTACAAGTGTACACATGAGCATACGTGTGATGGTGTCCGTGAGGGGCATGTGTATGCCGTGGAGGGTGTGCATGAAAAGATGGAACTTGTTTCTTGCGAAACAAAGTTTCCAAACGTGTATGCCCTTCTACACATTGGCTCAAAGTGGAGCCCAAACAATCTACACTCTTCTTAAGCAAACAAATATCATCATTAATTCTAGAAGAAGAGGTACATGCATTAGGTGATGGAACTACCCTAGCATGGCAAACATGTGCATCTATCTTATTTTGTAAAACATCCTTTTTCTTTAAACATGCATCTAAATCATTAGAAATAGAAATAATTTTATTTTTCAAAGCAACATTCTCTTTTAAAACAAAATTAATTTTGAAGACAAGTTTTCATTTTTCTTCAAAAGTGTATCACAATCATTTTTAGATTTTAAAAATTCATTTTCTTTTAGTGCAAGTTCCAATTTAGATCTCAATGAATCCCTTTCATTATAGACCTCAACCTTTTCTTGCAAAACATTATCAAGTTTAGAATGCAAACTCTTATTTTCATTTTCAATTTCTAGACTTTTCTTTTTCAAAATCTTATATTTTTCAATCAATTTTTCACATACAATAGATAGTTCTTCATTTAAAGCATAGGCATCAAAATCATCACATGAAGAACTAGCATCATCACTATCTAAGTGGGATTCCGAATGTACCTCAAGGGAGTCATTCCCTTGGACCATGAAGCATTGTGAATCGGATTCGCCACTAGTCTCCTCCTCTTGTTGAATAGGCATTTGAAGCTCGGAGGTGGTGGTTGTTGATAATAGATTCCACACTGCAAAAGCGAAATCAATGTTAGAAACACACATAAGATAATCTTTAGGTAATGTGCTTCTAATAGCCTCTAGGGCTTGTGCATTGGTCCCTATATGATCACCATTACCAAGGTAGCATTTCTTGGTAGCGGCAAGAAAGACATGTAAACCTAGGGTCTTCAAATACATGGACATCCTATACTTCCAAACAACAATATTGGAAGGGTCAAAGCTAGGTGGGGTCATGAAATCCATGGTATAAACTATATGTGTGCAAACATGCAAACAAATGCAAACAAGATTAGCAAGCAAAGGATCTCACTCCTAGGATGTTAAGCCTAAGTATCAGGAGCACTAGCTCTGATACCAATTGAAAGTACACCTAGAGGGGGGGTGAATAGGTGTAAGTGCTAATCTAGAAACTAAATGCTCTAAATGCGGAAGCTAATGCAAATGTTGCACAAACTTAATACAATACAACAAGTGTAGCCGAATTCCCCGTGAAGGGCTCTGGACTAACTCCTCTTGATTCCCCTTGAAATGGGTTGAGGTGCTATGTGAAGCTCTTGTTGGATGAGTATAAGTTAGGCGCACACACACAAGCAATCCAAGCAATAAGAAATATGTGCACACACAATCAAGCCAAGCATATAAAAATGAATTGCAATATAAAAGATGCAAGGCAACACAAGCAATGTATAAGATATGTATGCAATGAAAGAATGATGCTTGAATGAAATGATGCTTGCACAAAGTAAAGAGAGTAAGAGTTGAGAGATATTGGATCAATCGCAAAGACCAAGATATGTTTCGAGGTTCGAGCCCCTAGCTCCCCGCCTATACCACCGTGTAGGATTTCCAATCCACTATCTCCCACCGAGGGAACCTCTACCGAAGAGGATTTGTTACAACACAAGGAGTACCAAACTCCTCTCTCAATACAACAACCTCCACCGAGGCCAACTACCAACACAACCACAACCACCTCTACCGAAGAGGTTTACAACCAAACTCAACCACCTCACACTTGAGGGATACAAACCAAACTCCACCTCTACCAAAGAGGGAGCAACCCAATCACCCGATCACCTCTACCAAAGAGGGATACAACAAGAATAAGGGTGTTTACAACAAGTGGTTCCAAAACCACAAACTCTCTTTTCTTTCCTCTTTTCCACAAAACAAGATCCTAATAGGTTAGGATAGAAGATATGGCTCAAGTGTGGAAAACTAGCTGTTTGGAAATCAAGAAATCAAAGAAAAATACTTGGGAAAAATCCTTTGTAAATGATAGAAATGAAGAACAAGATAAATCTCCCAATATCTTTGATTTTTCCAAAAACCTAAAACAAAAAAGAATAAATCTTTTTAGCACTAAAAACTCTTTTGAAAACTTCTTTTTAAAACCAGAGAATGGGTGAAAATAAGCTCTTAAAATCTTAGCCAAAACAATGGAGAAATGGGGTATATATAGCCCTTAGGAAAAATTAGCCGTTAGGCTGATGTGGCAGCCTGACTGGCCTGGCGGTCGACCGCCCGGTCGATCGTCCAACGGTCAAAAAATAGCCGTTGACAGCTGCCGGTCGACCTGGCGGTCGACCCAGACAAACATAGACCAATCTGCTTACAGTCGGTCGACCGCACGGTCGACCGTCTACAGAAACAGCCGACGTGCACGAAACCGTGCACGTCCGGTCGACAGGCCGGTCGACCGTTGGCTTGGCACGGTCGACCGGACTTGTCGACCGGCCCAGCCTGGCAGGCAGCAAAATAGGTCATATTGGAGCACATATTTGAGGTCTAAAACGTTCGAATTTAGGAATAAGTATATAGGATTAAGTTGTAGATATTGAAGTCTAATCTCTAATGCAACTTAAATAAAATCAATATCAGTTTGGATGTGAAAGTTATCAATAAAACAATGACAGGTGTCAAAACAGAAACTGTAATCTGTTTTCAGAGCAAGAACATATTTCAACCAAATATTTGACAACTTTAAAATTAGAATCTGAAAATGGTTATTAAATAAGAAATTTAGATCTGAAAGTTATCTTTTAAATTCAAGTTAAATGATGTTATTTGTATATAAAAATAAAAAGTTATGATAATAACTATAGAAGGGTGTCAAGCAGATCAATAGAACTAAAACTGGTTCAAATCCAAAACCCGATATATGTATCCAAAACTGATTCAATCAAAAACATGAAATGTGTGTGTATTGTGCACTTGAGCATATCAACTATACTAAGCTTTACAAATGGATCTAAAACACACTAAACTAAACTATGGATACCTAAGTCTTCTTGACGATCTTCATCTCCAAGTTGACTCGATCCACAAACTCCATCCATGAGCTATGCAAGGTAGATCTTGAAGCTTGAGCCCTGAAATCACCATGATAAGCTTCTAAACTCCTTGTTGAAGCTAATCATCAACTAATATCTTTGCTAATGATCTGTAACTTAGAATCACAAGATTATTAGTAAACATAACTACATGAGTTGATCATCATCAAAACTAGAGTGGAAGGCCTTTGGGCCAAAAATCTCCCCCTTTTTGATGATGACAAAACTCATGGAGTTATATATGCATGGATTAAAGTTAAGCTTCAAGAAAGCTCCCCCTTAACTCATGCATAAACAAATAAACAATAAACATGCATGAATGATAATGCATATAAACATGGTGCTCTAGATACCAATGATATATTCAAAATAAAACATGTTCTAGATACCAATTTAAATTAAAAACAAAAACATGCAACTATGTTCTAGATACCAATTAAAGCATTATAAACATCATATATGCAAAAAATGTAAGCATGCTCAAAATCTTTCTCCCCCTTAAGTAAGGAAGACATGAATATAATAAACAAACCGCAAATACTTCTCCCCCTTTTTGTCAATCATCAACAAAGGGGTAAAATCATAAAAACAAAATTTTCTCCCCCTAAGATCAAGAAGGGGTAATCAAAACAAATATGATACCAATTCAAGATATGACAATAAGGTACATATTGATACCAATGGAAATAAAACATGTAATAATCAATAAATGATATATGCGATATACATTCATGAAGAGGAAGACGGTTAAGTAACTTCCCTACATATATACATTACATGAAAGAGGGATGATAAGCCCCAATTCACATAACACATATTATGTAATGCATAAGAGGAGATGTGAGGCTCCCCCTACACACGTGTACCACATAAAGAAGAGATGTTAAGCTTTTCAATACAAGATACACTCAACATGAATTTATACACATATAGGCAATGTAAATCAAAAGTATATATATTTTTCTTAAACAAAATTTTGAGATACCAATTTAAAACATTCAACATAAGCATTATGATATCATTAAGAGAAATATGCTCTTTTAAACATATGATACCAAATTGAAACTATATTTTAACATAAAGTAAGGGAGTGGGAATCACATACCAATTGAAAGACAAAATCAAATTTTCTCCCCTTTATGAAATACCAACAAAATATATGCTTAAGCTTGTTAAGATACCAATAGAAAAACAATCAATCATTAGAAATTTTCAAGCTTAGCATAAACAAATTTTTGTGCTCTTAGATAAAGGAATATAGTAGGCACAAATAAAAACATATATGTATGAAAATTAGATACCAATTGACATTGATATTCTTGAAAGAGTAAGCATACATATACAAACCATATATGAGTATACAAAAAGATCAAAATTGATACCAATTGAAAGTGTTCAATGATACCAATTGAAAGAATAGGGTCAAGTGTATATCTCATATTATAACGAAGAATACGAACTAGTTAAAATGAGAAGTTTTGTTAACTAGTACGAAATCCTTCAAGTAAGGAATAAATACAAATCATTTTTCATAAAATTGAAATCCACATGATGATCAACACTCTATTCAATTAAGTATAAAAATGTCTCATGAAAACAAAATATGAGCAAATAATAAATGTGAGTGTACAAGTCAAGTATGGAGATCACAATCATGAAAATTTGTTCAATTAAGCTCAATTATTCCTTTAAACAAGAAATCATCAAAAATATTTAACCTTCAAGGTATATGTATGTCTAATACAAACTAAAGTATACATACATATCCAAGATACAAACGAGTCCACAAGGATATATGCATGAAGGCATGTGGCTCAAAAGAATAGTCATGTATATCTAATAGTTTGGACAAGATAAGCATATACATGAAGTTTAAATACCAATTCATGAAAAAAAAATATGAATAGCATGGAAAGTATGAAAATTTAGCTTTTCATTAAAACAATTCGATACCAATTCTTTTCAAGGTATATGTATGATTTGTCAACACAAGAAGCATACATACATATCCCTTAAACATACTTTGAGTCCATAATAGATATTTGCATGAAAGACAAATGACTCAAAGGGTATACATGTATATCTTCAAGTTTGGCAAAATAAACATATACATGAAATGGAAAACACATAATTTTCAAACAAATTCAAAAATGGGAATACAAGTTTAAAATGTATGAATCATCAAAACTAGACTATACTAGCACATCTAATGGGTACAAATAAGCATTCATGCCCAAACATATATAAAGATTTATTTGTGGCCCATTATATGTACAAGTATACATATAGTTTTAATGAAAACTAACACTTAAACAAATATTCAAGTCATAACAAGTATAAATGAACAAATCATCAAAACTAGCTCATGCGTGTGCATATAGTGAGTACAAATGAGCATGAAGTGCAAATGTATAAGAAACAAATGTAGCTCACTATTTGTACATGTATAATACAAGTTTTGATAAAATCTACATTTAAACATGTTATCACCACATGAAGCATCAAGCTAAAACTCATCATGATAAAATCAAAACATGATTACTATGTAAATTCACATGTATTAGATTCATGATGTACATTATAGCTAAACAAACGGTGAGAACACTAAATATGGGTTCATATAAGCATGTGTGTCTCAAATACTATAAATGTATGTCAAGGATCTAATAATCATGGCATTTACATACTAATCCAAAGACAATGAAAAACATGCTAGAAACAAATGAATATGAGAGCATGTAAACAATAACTATGAGAGTTAGAGATTTATACCAAAACCGATGAGGGCACTTCTATAATTCTCCAAACCAAGGTGGTCATCCCACCATCTCTTCCCTTGAAGGTGATGCATCCAAATGATCTCCTTTAGGCTCGGAACGCATCCACTCCAAGGTGCCATCATTCTCACGTCATGTGAGAGCCCACACCTACATCAAAAATTGGAGGGGTGGTTTTTGGTACCCATACTCTTTTGGGTCCATGGGGGTTAGTACCTTCTCTAACCCAAACAAATTTCTTTGCTAAATTATCAATATTTAATCTGTCAAAACAAAATTTAGCAAGGTGGCCCCTACGTCCACAATGTGTACAAGTGTACACATGAGCATACGTGTGATGGTGTCCGTGAGGAGCATGTGTATGCCGTGGAGGGTGTGCATGAAAAGATGGAACTTGTTTCTTGCGAAATAAAGTTTCCAAACGTGTATGCCCTTCTACACATTGGCTCAAAGTGGAGCCCAAACAATCTACACTCTTCTTAAGCAAACAAATATCATCATTAATTCTAAAAGAAGAGGTACATGCATTAGGTGATGGAACTACCCTAGCATGGCAAACATGTGCATCTATCTTATTTTGTAAAACATCCTTTTTCTTTAAACATGCATCTAAATCATTAGAAATAGAAATAATTTTATTTTTCAAAGCAACATTCTCTTTTAAAACAAAATTAATTTTTGAAGACAAGTTTTCATTTTTCTTCAAAAGTGTATCACAATCATTTTTAGATTTTAAAAATTCATTTTCTTTTAGTGCAAGTTCCAATTTAGATCTCAATGAATCCCTTTCATTATAGACCTCAACCTTTTCTTGCAAAACATTATCAAGTTTAGAATGCAAACTCTTATTTTCATTTTCAATTTCTAGACTTTTCTTTTTCAAAATCTTATATTTTTCAATCAATTTTTCACATACAATAGATAGTTCTTCATTTAAAGCATAGGCATCAAAATCATCACATGAAGAACTAGCATCATCACTATCTAAGTGGGATTCCGAATGTACCTCAAGGGAGTCATTCCCTTGGACCATGAAGCATTGTGAATCGGATTCGCCACTAGTCTCCTCCTCTTGTTGAATAGGCATTTGAAGCTCGGAGGTGGTGGTTGTTGATAATAGATTCCACACTGCAAAAGCGAAATCAATGTTAGAAACACACATAAGATAATCTTTAGGTAATGTGCTTCTAATAGCCTCTAGGGCTTGTGCATTGGTCCCTATATGATCACCATTACCAAGGTAGCATTTCTGGTAGCGGCAAGAAAGACATGTAAACCTAGGGTCTTCAAATACATGGACATCCTATACTTCCAAACAACAATGTTGGAAGGGTCAAAGCTAGGTGGGGTCATGAAATCCATGGTATAAACTATATGTGTGCAAACAAGCAAACAAATGCAAACAAGATTAGCAAGCAAAGGATCTCACTCCTAGGATGTTAAGCCTAAGTATCAGGAGCACTAGCTCTGATACCAATTGAAAGTACACCTAGAGGGGGGGTGAATAGGTGTAAGTGCTAATCTAGAAACTAAATGCTCTAAATGCGGAAGCTAATGCAAATGTTGCACAAACTTAATACAATACAACAAGTGTAGCCGAATTCCCCGTGAAGGGCTCTGGACTAACTCCTCTTGATTCCCCTTGAAATGGGTTGAGGTGCTATGTGAAGCTCTTGTTGGATGAGTATAAGTTAGGCATACACACACAAGCAATCCAAGCAATAAGAAATATGTGCACACACAATCAAGCCAAGCATATAAAAATGAATTGCAATATAAAAGATGCAAGGCAACACAAGCAATGTATAAGATATGTATGCAATGAAAGAATTATGCTTGAATGAAATGATGCTTGCACAAAGTAAAGAGAGTAAGAGTTGAGAGATATTGGATCAATCGCAAAGACCAAGATATGTTTCGAGGTTCGAGCCCCTAGCTCTACATCCCCGCCTACACCACCGTGTAGGATTTCCAATCCACTATCTCCCACCGAGGGAACCTCTACCGAAGAGGATTTGTTACAACACAAGGAGTACCAAACTCCTCTCTCAATACAACAACCTCCACCGAGGCCAACTACCAACACAACCACAACCACCTCTACCGAAGAGGTTTACAACCAAACTCAACCACCTCACACTTGAGGGATACAAACCAAACTCCACCTCTACCAAAGAGGGAGCAACCCAATCACCCGATCACCTCTACCAAAGAGGGATACAACAAGAATAAGGGTGTTTACAACAAGTGGTTCCAAAACCACAAACTCTCTTTTCTTTCCTCTTTTCCACAAAACAAGATCCTAATAGGTTAGGATAGAAGATATGGCTCAAGTGTGAAAAACTAGCTGTTTGGAAATCAAGAAATCAAAGAAAAATACTTGGGAAAAATCCTTTGTAAATGATAGAAATGAAGAACAAGATAAATCTCCCAATATCTTTGATTTTTCCAAAAACCTAAAACAAAAAAGAATAAATCTTTTTAGCACTAAAAACTCTTTTGAAAACTTCTTTTTAAACCAGAGAATGGGTGAAAATGAGCTCTTAAAATCTTAGCCAAAACAATGGAGAAATGGGGTATATATAGCCCCTAGGAAAAACTAGCCGTTAGGCTGATGTGGCAGCCTGACTGGCCTGGCGGTCGACCGCCCGGTCGACCGTCCAACGGTCAAAAAATAGCCGTTGACAGCTGCCGGTCGACCTGGCGGTCGACCCAGACAAACAGAGACCAATCTGCTTACAGTCGGTCGACCGCACGGTCGACCGTCTACAGAAACAGCCGACGTGCACGAAACCGTGCACGTCCGGTCGACCGGCCGGTCGACCGTTGGCTTGGCACGGTCGACCGGACTTGTCGACCGGCCCAGCCTGGCAGGCAGCAAAATAGGTCATATTGGAGCACATATTTGAGGTCTAAAACGTTCGAATTTGGGAATAATTATATAGGATTAAGTTGTAGATATTGAAGTCTAATTTCTAATGCAACTTAAATAGAATCAATATCAGTTTGGATGTAAAAGTGATCAATAAAACACTGACAGGTGTCAAAACAGAAACTGTAATCTGTTTTCAGAACAAGAACATATTTCAACCAAGTATTTGACAACTTTAAAATTAGAATCTGAAAATGTTTATTAAATAAGAAATTTAGATCTGAAAGTTATCTTTTAAATTCAAGTTAAATGATGTTATTTGAATATAAAAATAAAAAGTTATGATAATAACTATAGAAGGGTGTCAAGCAGATCAATAGAACTAAAACTGGTTCAAATCCAAAACCCGATATATGTATCCAAAACTGATTCAATCAAAAACATGAAATGTGTGTGTATTGTGCACTTGAGCATATCAACTATACTAAGCTTTACAAATGGATCTAAAACACACTAAACTAAACTATGGATATCTAAGTCTTCTTGACGATCTTCATCTCCAAGTTGACTCGATCCACAAACTCCATCCATGAGCTATGCAAGGTAGATCTTGAAGCTTGAGCCCTGGAATCACCATGATAAGCTTCTAAACTCCTTGTTGAAGCTAATCATCAACTAATATCTTTGCTAATGATCTGTAACTTAGAATCAGAAGATTATTAGTAAACATAACTACATGAGTTGATCATCATCAAAACTAGAGTGGAAGGCCTTTGGGCCAACAGAATCATCAAACACAACTTTAAGACCACGATCACAAAGTTGACTTATACTAAGCAAGTTATGTTTAAGTCCATCAACAAGAACAACATTTTCTATAATAGGAGATGCACTAATTTGAATGTTACCTATACCGATGATAGTGCCCTTGGAGTCATCTCCGAAGGTGACGGTGCCACCTTCAACGTACCTTGATAGGGTTGTGAAGTTGTTGATATCCCATGTCATATGTCTTGAACAACCACTATCAAGGTACCACCGCTCTTTACGTCTTGGAGCCTTGTTGTGTACCTACATCAAATAATTTAGGACTTGATTTTGGTACCCACATTTTCTTGGGTCCTAAAGAGTTAGTGTCATGAACCCACACAAGATTATTTGTTCTATTAATTTGGTCATAGCAAAATTTAGCTAAATGGCCATTCCGACCACAATAAGTACATCTATAAACTCTACCATATTTGAATGCATAATGAGTGTGTGACTTGTGAACATGTGAATTTTGAGCAGGAGTAGTTTTAACATGAGTGTTGTGTGAAGTATTAGCATGGGTTGCTTTATCATTTTTAGCATGTGAAGTGTGCTTCTTTGAAAACATTTCCTCTAATTTCTTAGTATTAAAAGCACAATCTTTCAACACATTTCCAAAATTATTAATTTAGTTTTCAACAATGATAATTCATTTTCATTAATTTTTGGAAATTTAGCTTTACAAGCAACTTTATAATCATCAAATTCTCTTTTAGTTGAAACAAGGTTGGAAGAAATTTCATCCTTTTCTTGTGAAACAATAGCAAGTTGATTTTTAAGAAATTTAATTTCCTTTTCCAACTTTGAACATTCTACCTTTTTATCATCATAGCTTTCAGAAAGTTCAACAAAATCATGTACAAGCATTTCTCTACTTAATTCATCTTCTTCATCAACAGGTTGAGTGGTTACCTTGGGTGTGTTTGCCATGAAACACATATTTGCCGTGTCGACCTCATCTTCGGATTCACTTTCCGAATCCCAAGTTGCTTTGTATGCTTTCTTTTCAACCGGCCTCTTTTGCTTCAAGGAGGAAGTCACCTTTTTCTTGAAATCCGATCAATCGGCCATGATGTGTCCGGGTTTGCGGCAATTGTAGCATATGATTCTTCTCTCCTCCTTCCCTTCCAATTTTCTTCTAAAGTTGAGTTTGATCTTGCGGTACATCCTCTTCACATTTCTTACTAGAAGAGATAGCTCCTCATCTTCTTCTTCATCTTCTTCATCGTCGTCGATAGTAGAGGAAGACTTGAAGGCTATGGACTTCTTCTTTTGAGGTACCGATTCTTCTCTTGCTTTCTTCTCCATCTCATGAGTCTTAAGGTTTCAAATAAGACTTATGAGATCCATCTCATCTTTATCATTCAACTCTTTTAAGGTGGTTGCCTTGATCTCCCATGATGAAGGAAGAGCTCGTATCACTTTGCGCACCTTTTGGTCATTGCTTATATCATCACCTAGAGAAGAAAGGGCATTAGTAATCTTAGTAAACTTGGTAATCATAGAATCAATAGACTCATCTTCAAGCATTTTAAAACTTTCATATTGGGACCTCAAGAGATCTATTTTAGCTCTCTTGATTTGTGAAGTCCCCTCATGCGTGACCAACAAGTGTTGCCAAATCTCATAGGCGGATTGGCAATGTATAACCCGTGTAAGATCATCCTCATTCAAGGCGGTGAGAAGGAACTTTTGGGCCTTAGAATTAGCCTCATATTCTTTGTAGATAAAGTCAGACCAAGTGCTCTCCTCACTATCGGGTCTAATATAGGGCTTGGTCAAGGATTTAGCCACTAAGCTACCTAAGGATTGTAGAAAAATAGTCATCCTAACCTTCCAAATGGGGAAATTTAGTCCATCAAATTTAGGAGGGGTCTTAATGTTGTCGGCCATGTTTACTAGTGTATGAATGAAAGAATGCAAATAGTGATTAGCAAATTTTTAGGATCTCTCTAAGGATGTGAAGCCAAAACCTAGAGTCCAAGCTCTGATACCAATTGAAATCACCTAGAGGAGGGGTGAATAGGTGATAATGCTAATCAATGCACAATTAAAAATGTTATGATGCAACGATCACCCAAAACAAGACTAGAAACCGAATACCCCGTGAAGGACTCTGAACTCCTTACTCGTGATTCCTCTAGATAAGAGTTTGAGGTGCGTATTGCAATCTTGTTGTATGAGTATTTGATCGACATTATGAATATGAAACAAGTGTATATAGTAATGAATATGAAGAGCAAGTACAATGTTGCAATGAATATGTAGAGCAAGTAAATGAAGCAATGAATATAAAGCAAGGAATTAAAGCAAGAAGCAAGTAAACCAAACGCAAACACCGAGAATTTTTCTGAGGTTCGAGCACCCAGCTCTACGTCCCCGCCTTCACCCAGAAGGATTTCCAACCACTATAACTTCACAAAAAGTTACAATCACACCGGAGTACCCAACTCCACAATCTCGAATACAAGTATCTCTTGGTGATCAAAAGACCACAAACTCTCTTTTGTAAAAGCCTTTTTCCCTTATAAGAACCTAATAGAACAATGTGTAGGATGAAGCTCAAGTATTGTAAGTGGAAAAAGAAGATGAAATTTGAGAGAGTTTTGAAATAAAAACTTCAGAAATGAGAGAGATTTTTCAGCCCAAAAACAGAGAACAAAACTCTTTTGAAAGCCTTTAAACTTTGAATATTTTTGCAAATGATTGTTGTGTTAACCATAACCCTAATCACCCCTATTTATAAAATAGAGCTAGGGATTAAAGGGTAAATCAACAAAATGATAATTAGGAAGTATTTGACCCAGAAAATAGCCCCTAAACTCGTTTAGAGACGAAAAAGACAAAATAAAAATGTGTTTAAAAATAGCCGTTATGGCAGAAAACACTGCCACGGTCGACCGGCCGGTCCGACCGGGTTTCAAAATAAAAGAGTCGTTGGGGCCCTCGGTCGACCGCCCGGTCGACCGAAACAAACAGAGAGTTACTGTCTTGCAGTCTGTCGACCGTGCGGTCGACCGAGATAGGGTTTCGGTCGACCGCCCGGTCGACCGGGAAACATGCACACATGCATGCACCCAACGGTCAGATTCCCGGTCGACTGGTCGGTCGACCGATCTGACCTGACATAGAGTCGGTCGGCCGGTCGGTCGACCGGCTCAGGTCAAAACCTGAAATTGGAAAAGGATTTTGAAGAGATTTGGATAGTTTTTAAAATAGAATTTGTCATAACTAGGTATAATACACAAAATGGCATTTGTAAGTAATAAACTTTATTTAAAAATATTTTGTATATATATATAGGAGAAATTTTTGGAAAAATCATGTGCGCAAAAACTTGTGTATAGGAACATGACCTTCAACCTCTTCACTATTCTTTGACAAACTACAAAAATGAAAAACAAATTTTAATGAAGTCTTGAGCCATGCAATTTGCCATGCTAGAGCCTTCTCTTCTATGGACACTACCTCATGCGCCATATGCCTTATTAGCTCCTGATTGATGCAAAACCTGCACAAAAAATACGGAATTATAGAACTTAAGAAAGAAGATGTGCAAGTGCTCAATTCTTCCGCTATAGCAAGTGGCTATGCGGGTCGTGATCCACAAGGAGGGTTTTGCGATAGAAGCGTTTACGTTCTTTATTGAAATCTTTAAAAAGAAAACAAAAGTTCTTCTCTGGTTAAAGTTAAGAAAATGAAAAAGAGTTAATAGTTAAAGTTAAGAAGAAAGTGAGAGATGAAGAAGGTGTAAAAATCAGAAAACAGCAAAAGAAAGCGACTATGTACAAGTGAGTCGAAAGAGAATGATTTGGAAGAGGTGGTGATCTATACTAAAGAAATAAAAGAAAAGAAAGAAAGAAAAGTGAAGAAATACTTACCTAGGTTGATTGATGACTTACTTGGAAACCATTGCAAGTTCTACCTTTGCTTCGGAGGCGTTCAACGCATGGGTCATAGGATCGAGCTCAGTCCCCGTTCGCATTAGGTCATCAAGACGAGCAAGAATGAGGTGATACGAATCTTGAGGAGGAGAACATCACCATGAATCATCGTTGGCACTCACAAAGACTTTGTTAGACTTGTGCTTTGGAATTCACTTGCATTCTCATCAAAAACAAACGAGGTAAAGTAGAAGAGAAAAACGAAAACAAAAGAAAATGAAATTAAAGAAGATCATAAACAAATGTTACCTTTATTGCTTGAAACTATAGAAGAAAGGAGGAGGGTACATCGGTGTCACTCTCAACATATTCCTCTCTCTCTTACTTACATGAATCATCACCTAACCTAAGCTACATACAAGTTACATAAAAAGAAAAGAAAAACCTAAACTAAGAAATGGAAAACTAGTCTAAATCCTAACTTTGCATTCTCTTCCATTTTCAGCACAAAGAATGGCCTTTTATAGGCAAAAACCCTAACCATAGGATCCCGGGGAGGTCGGGGGAGCAAACGCTCCCCCTAACTCCCCAACAATGCCGCAGAAACGCGGCTTTGGCCGCGTTTCCGCGACCAAGGTGTGGCCAGGTGGCCACACCCTATTGGTGGGTCTCCCCGGTTTGACCTCCTGCTTTTATCTTCAGTTGATTTCTTCGTTTGAGTCCCGGATTCTGACGAAATGGCCTTGGATTCTTGGCTTTAACTGATCGATTCTGAGAGGATTCTTCTCAACCGGTTTTCAACCTCTTGATTTAGCCCTGATTTAGTGAGTGCGAATTAATTCTGATTTAACTCAGAATTTTGGTGGGCTTTTGGGCTCATTTCTCTTCATCTCCTTTAAGAATGGGCCTGCAAATAAATTAAGCAATTAATTAGGACAATGCAAAGTTTTATTCTAAAATAAGTATGGAAATATGATATTAAATATGCAACATTAGTGACCAATCACACCACCATACCTATCTTTTGCTCGTCCTCGAGCAAAACAGCTAAACTATACTAAGGTTTATTAGACCACTTTCGCAGGTCACGTGATTGCATTGAGCATGTGCAACAAGCCGTTAAACCTCTAGGTTTCCCCTAGAGGACGAGTTTTGTCTCGTGAGGGTTTTCAGCGGATTACACCCACACAATCCATAAAGAAAGAGAAATAAAGAGTTAGTATTTTCGAAAAGCATTTTGAAAGAGAAAAATATTTGAAATATAATTGTAAGATCTAAGCAATCTATAAGTTATAGGAAAACTGAATTTTTCATTCCTAAACTTAGTCTCTATTCAAAAATTTGTTATCAATCAAAGTAAGGAGTCAATTGTACTTCTCATCTAGTCTATTACTTTACCCTAAGTCATATGCACCTTGTGACTGTGAAAATTTTGACTCAGGGTTTATTAACTCTAACTCTTATGCCTATTTATATATATATATATATATATATATATATATATATATATATTATATTGGTGGTATTCTTAGTTCTATTAGGCTTTCTAATCTGCCCATGTAACGAGCCTTTAATCGATGACTCCCAAACCAGACGGTCTTAGGGCACCGGGTGAGAAAACATCCCAAGGACTTAAGAACTCGAGCAAACAAGGCCACAAAACTAAGAATTTTATTATATGGACCTCCTTTAGGCGTGAATACTTATGCTTTATTAGGCACAAATACCCAGCTTAATCAGAGGATTTTATATATTTTTTTCTTAAACTTATCTAATCATCTTTCGCATAAATACTAAGGCTTGCTTAGGCCAAAGCACCTAGCTAATCAATAATTAGATTTGTTTATCTTTTTTTCCTTTTTTTTTCAAACTTATCTAATCATTTTTCGCATAAATACTAAGGCTTGCTTAGGCCAAAGCACCTAGCTAGTCAATAATTAGATTTGTTTATTTTTTTTATATATTTTTTATAAGGCATAAGAATCTTTGTTTTTGAACCCTAAGCGTGTAAGTGTATTAAGTGTGGATATTTCATCAAGGTAAAGATCAAGACTAAATTACTTTGACAAATTATCTTCCTAACTCTAAAAATCAAACAAATAATCTTATTTTGACCAAGTATAAGAAATCCTAATTTGGATTTTCCTATTCCTTAAAATTAACTTAATTTCTTACAAAAAATATGTCAAAATATTGTTTCTATTTTCAAAAAGTTTTTAAAAAGTAAAGAAAAATGTTAATTTTTTTTATTATTTTTAACAAAAAGAAAAGTTATGTTAGACCTCCCCCACACCTATCTCATGCATTGTCCTCAATGTATGAATTAATGCATAGATGCATGAAAAAGACGAAAGGGAAGGAAAATGTTACCTTATGGTGGTGGTTCCGGTGGTGGTCTGATTGGTCCACGAAATGCGGCCCAATCGACTTTTCTTTGGGTTCGGAGGAACCCACCAGAAATATCATTAATATAACCCATTAAAAAGATGTATCCATAAAGAATCTTTATTAAATATTTAACCCCATCTAATTTCCATATCCCATAATTGATTTCGGAGTCAAATTTGTCAACCACCTCGTCCCAGAAAGGAGTATGAAATGATAGAATGATTGACTTAGACTCAGGAAGTACAGGAACTAATACCGACTCAGGAAGGTAACTTAAGTCAAGTAAAGGTTCAAGAGTCAAAATTGGTTCAGGAATAGGGACCAAGTCAAGAAGTTGAAACTCAAGTCCACATGTATTTTCCAACAATAGAATGTGACCTAATATGGGTGATTCCAGTTCAGGAATGATAGGTGGAGGAATCAAAACTGACTCTAAAATATTACTCAAGTTTTGTAACACAATAAGAGTCAATATTGATTCAGAAAGTTAAACTGGATCACAGATTTGAGAATCTAGGTCACATATCTCATTGAGTTTAATATAAAAAAATTGAGAACTTGCCAATTTGTCAATAGGACTTTCAAAATTGTATAATTGGTCAAGTTTAATATGATCCTCAAAGACGGGGGATTCAATTTCATGATGAATAGGCACAGGATCCAACGTTGACTCGTGAAAAAGATTGAAATCAGGTGAAGATATTGGAGTCATAATCGAATCAGGATGTAGAATTGAATCACTAAGTTGGGGTTCAGGATCATATTCATTTTCAAGTTCTGTTTCAGGAAAAGGAAAACTTGCTAAACTGTCAATATCTTTTTCAAAATTTGGAGTTTGGGCAAGTTCAAATGGTTGTTCTGAAATGGAATCTTGATTTCCAAAACTACATGACTCTTCGGCTCTAACAGAATGGTTAGTGACATCAGAACTGGTCCAACGGTAAGAACGTAGAGATTCGACCATCATATCTATGTCACGATTACGAGTGTTTTGAGCCTGAGTCATGGCTTCAAGCATCTTTTCATAGTTGATAGTTCATTGTTTTGATGAAAAGATGAAGAATTGTCTTGAAAGTGGTAGTGAAATTGTGAGTCTATCAGATTTTGGGATTTGTGTTTGGACTCACGTATACTCATTTCCAAAATTGATGGTTTTCTATTTTGGACGGGTGAAACTGAGTATGACTCTTGAAAATATTGTGGATTAGGTGGAGAAGGAGGACAAGTTGGTTGATAATTATGCTCGGGGGAGATGAATCCCCACTGACTCTGTGAAGAGTTGAAATCATTCAGGAAATTATAGTCATATGATGGGGGGCATGGGTTATATTCATTCGGATAAGACCAATCCGACACACTAGGTTGGTTAAAGTTATGATATGCCGGGTTGGTAATATCCGAAAAAGAATTCGATGTGTAATATGGATTATTATTAAAGTTGGAAAAATTATTATTATAAGCCATATCACACAATAGAATACAAACAAAGAAAAACAAACAAATTAGCAAACAAATAAAAGGAAAAAAATCTAACTAAGTTAGGGTAGACCTATGACCTAGACGACTCCTAACTGATTAGACTGTCCACGGGAGGTTCAATGCAGACCTTGACCACAAGCTAATCAGCCAGGTCAGGGCAAGGTTTGGTGGGAGGTTTTCCGTCAAAGACGTTCCTTAATTAAATAACCACCAACCTTCGGGCTTTCGACCCTTAATCCCTTTCCTAGACACTGATTTGGCAAGAGTCAAGTTCCAACACCTTTCCCCCTTAGGATAATCTCCTAATTGAGTCCGAGATGTCCCTAGGGCCAACGTCTACTCATTTTAAGTTAGGCTTGTTAGTGAGTGCGTGGATTCTGATTTTTGGGCTAAGGAAGGGTGATTAAATCCCCACCTTATCTTGTTATTGGGTTGGTGCCCTTAAAATCAATTAGTGCAAGTGTACAATATGAGATTAAGATTCAAGCAAGCGAATCAACACAAGAAGTGAGTCCTATGCTAAATGCAATGCATACGTACCTTGCTCCAGCACTCTTCAACAGTAAAATAAAGGAATTGAAAAGACACGTGCCTAAGATGCAAACGTCTAATCAATTTTTTTAACTTTTTCAACAAACTTTTTACTGTTGGTTTATAGCAGGTTTATGGTGATGGCATATAAAAATAAAGATGCAGCAAGCTATGTTTTTAGCAAAGTAAGCAACCCTGCACAAAATCTATTAGTAGTCAACTCTTCTTTGCCGCGGATCCGCGGCTTTGGCCGCGCAAACGCGGTAAATCAGAGGCCCTTGGTCTCTGCTTTCTACAGTAGAGGCCCAAGACCACTTGTATGTCACTGCAATCTTAATTTCCTACTTTGATTGCCCTGCAACCTGCAACAGAGAAGAAAATTCGTTTTAGTTCTAAAAAAATTTTTAAAAAATTCAGATTTCAATAAAAACGTTCCCCTCCCCGGCAACAGCGCTAAAATTTGATTGATGCAAAACCTGCACAAAAAAGGGAATTATAGAAAAAGTGCAAGTGCTCAATTCTTCCGCTATAGCAAATGGCTATGCGGGTCGTGATCCACAAGGAGGGTTTTGCGATAGAAGTGTTTACGTTCTTTATTGAAATCTTTAAGAAAAGAAAACGAAAGTTCTTCTCTGGTTAAAGTTAAGAAAATGAAAAAGATTAATAGTTAAAGTTAAGAAGAAAGTGAGAGATGAAGAAGGTGTAAAAATCAGAAAACAGCGAAAGAAAGCGACTATGTACAAGTGAGTCGAAAGAGAATGATTGGAAGAGGTGGTGATCTATACTAAAGAAATAAAAGAAAAGAAAGAAAAAAAGTGAAGAAATACTTACCTAGGTTGATTGATGACTTACTTAGAAACCTTTGCATGTTCTACCTTTGCTTCGGAGGCGTTCAACGCATGGGTCATAGGATCGAGCTCAGTCCCCGTTCGCATTAGGTCATCAAGACGAGCAAGAATGAGGTGATACGGATCTTGAGGAGGAGAACATCACCATGAATCATCGTTGGCACTCACAAAGACTTTGTTAGACTTGTGCTTTGGAATTCACTTGCATTCTCATCAAAAACAAACGAGGTAAAGTAGAAGAGAAAAACGAAAACAAAAGAAAATGAAATTAAAGAAGAACATAAACAAATGTTACCTTTATTGCTTGAAACTATGGAAGAACGGAGGAGGGTACATCGGTGTCACTCTCAACATATTCCTCTCTCTCTTACTTACATGAATCATCACCTAACCTAAGCTACATACAAGTTACATAAAAAGAAAAGAAAAACCTAAACTAAGAAATGGAAAACTAGTCTAAATCCTAACTCTGCATTCTCTTCCATTTTCAGCACAAAGAATGGCCTTTTATAGGCAAAAACCCTAACCATAGGATCCCGGGGAGGTCGGGGGAGCAAACGCTCCCCCTAACTCCCCAACAATGCCGCGGAAACGCGGCTTTGGCCGCGTTTCCGCGGCCAGGGTGTGGCCAGGTGGCCACACCCTGTTGGTGGGTCTCCCCGGTTTGACCTCCTGCTTTTATCTTCAGTTGATTTCTTCGTTTGAGTCCCGGATTCTGACGAAATAACCTTGGATTCTTGGCTTTAACCGATCGATTCTGAGAGGATTCTTCTCAACCGGTTTTCAACCTCTTGATTTAGCCCTGATTTAGTGAGTGCGAATCAATTCTGATTTAACTCAAAATTTTGGTGGGCTTTTGTGCTCATTTCTCTTCATCTCCTTTAAGAATAGGCCTGCAAATAAATTAAGCAATTAATTAGGACAATGTAAAGTTTTATTCTAAAATAAGTATGAAAATATGATATTAAATATGCAACATTAGTGACCAATCAGCTCCAAAAACTTTGCTTCAACTTTAGCCACCGATTTGGTAAGAGTAAAATTCAAATCAACTTTCCCCTTAAGTCAGTCTCCTATTTGAGTCCGAGATGTCCCTAGGGCCAATGTCTACTCAGTTTTAGTTAAGCTTGGGTTAGTGAGTGAGGAGATTGTTTGTGGGCTAAGGGAGAGTAATGACTTCCCCACCTTATCTTGTTTATAGAACAAGCCCTTAAATCAATTTACTGCAGTGTACAAGTATATAGAAAAAAGTAACACTCAAGGAATATTTCATACAAGAATGAACCTTATACTAAATGCAATGCACACATACATTGGCTCCCGCACTCTTCAACAGTAACTAGAAAATGTAACGAAATAGACATGTACCTATATGCAAAGTCTAAATTATTTTTAGCATTTACAATCAATCTTTTACTGTTGTTGTTAGAAATGCATGTACAGTGAGTCAAACAAGGAAATAAATAGCTACAGATATTAAACTTTTCAATTCAGCTAACCTGCAAAAAATACAGGTTAGTAGTTCACTCAGATTGCACAGGAATGTAACAAATCTGAGGGCTTATGGGCTCTGCCTTCTTGAGCAAAGTACAGGGTCACTTATATGTCCACTGCAGCAAAAATTCCTTGTTGTCAAACCTGTACACCAAGAACAAAAAAAAAGTTAACAAAAAATATAAATCTAAAAAGAGAATAACTTACCGTCCCTCCCCAGTAATGGCGCCAAAATTTGATTGAGATTTTACCTGCACACAAGAATACAAAATTTCAGAACTTTTATAACAATAGTGCAAGGTGCTCAATTCTACCGCTATAGCAAGTGGCTATGCGGGTCGTGAACCATAAGGAGGGACTAGCAATGAAAGCTTCTTTAGTAAGTTCTCTTTTATGCTACAATCCATGATTAAAATTCTTCTTTAGCTTCTTAAAACAAAAGAGAAAAATGGAGTTACAGTTAAGTTAGGAAGAAAGTTGTAGATTGAGAAGGTGGAGAAAATAGAAATGGATATGTACAAAGAAATTGAAAAAGAGTGAGAAAGATTTGAAAGATTGTGGTGTTAGTGATTTACACTAAAAAATTACAAGAAAAAAAACTAAAACCTATAAAAACTTACATACTTCTTCGGCGCCTGCTTACCTTTGACCCGTATCGACGATGTACCTTAGTTTGAAGGCGAGCGAAGTATGACAAATAGGATCTTTTCCATTCCCGATTTACACTATGAAATGAAGGGGCAAGCTATAATACCATAGAAATGGATATCCATCACCATAAGCCATCAACGGCACTTGCAAGGGCAATGCAACTTCGATGCTATCGGATTCATTTGGATCCACAAACACAGAAGAGGGAAGCAAATGAAAACAAGATTAAATAGAAAGAAAAAACTTCGATTCGATTCAAATAACAAATGAAGAAACTTACACCGAAGTCACCCTCAGTACAAGCTTGTTCTCATTCCTCCATGAAAGTCTCCTCTCCTCTCAGTTACATAAATAAAATAAAAATTACATAAAAGAAAACTAAAACTTAAGTTACAAACTACAGTATAGCCTAAATTTTACTCTCTGCTTAGTCACTCCTTGCCTTTGAATTTGCAGGTATTTATAGGATAAATGCAGAGATTAGAGGAGTATGAAGATAGGGGAAGCTGGATATTTCTGAATTTGAATCCTCCCCTTATCTCCAAACCTGATTTGATGTGGATATTTGTTCTGATCTGTAGCTTGTTGGCGTGTTGATTACTGAATATAACTTATCAAATGATAGAATTAGAAATAGAGATCAACCTAAGAGTTGTAGCTCTTTAAGTCTTCTTTCTGGATCATCTTGAATCATTAGATTTGAATTTCGGCAACGAAAGTTATTATTCAAATACTAAAATGTATTTAGTCAGGATCTGAGTCAAATTTACTTCATCTCATCCGTTGATCTTCTCTCTATCCATTTATCCCTTTGGATTTGTACTCTATATTTGATGTTATTCATCGGTTGATCTTTAGATTTAACCACTTGATTCACCAAAAACTGAATTTAACCAATTAAATTTGGGTCATCCTCCTCTAACCAAATATATCTAGTTAAATCTAAATTTAACTGATATTTATTTGATTTTATCCTCATTATCCCCATGATTATCTTCTGCAAAATAGACATTTAACATAAGAAATTTAGCAGATTTATTATATGATAAATGTGAAAATGTAATAAAAGAATAATGCAATAGATGTGTGCAATCACGAATTGTACTCTTCAAGAAATGGCAAGGATAATGATAAATGAATACAGATTCCCTCAATACTTATTGGCCGAGGCTATAAACACATCATGTTACATCTCAAATAGAATTTATTATTGTAAAAATATTTTTTAAAACTTCATTTGAAATTTACTATTTGAGAAAACCTAATGTTTCTTACTTTAAAATTTTTAGTTGTAAATGCTTTGTTTTGAGCACTAAAGATAATTTAGGAAAATTTGATGCCAAATCTTATGAAGTCTATTTGTTGGGTATTCAAATACTAGTAAAGACTATAAAGTCATCAGTAGATCTATTTTAACTATAGAAGAATCTATACATGTCAAGTTTAAGGAATCTAATATTTTTGTGAAGAATATTGCAAAGATTGATTCCTTAGGTGAAGACATGGAGAAGATAACCTTGAAGGACTCATCTATAAGAAGAAGAAAGGCCAAAAATTGATGTACACGGTGAAGTTCAAGAGGTTGAAGTGGAGCTAACACAACCACTTCCAAAGGATTCAAGATTTGCTTCAAATCATCCCAAGGACCTCATCATAGGTGATGTATCCAAGGGGTAACTACTCGATCCAAACTCCATGATTTATGTGGGAATCTTGATTTTTATTTCACACATTGAGCCCAAAAACATCCTCGAAGCTAAGGACGATTCATATTGGTTGCTTGCAATGCAAGAATAGCTCAATCAATTTGAGCGCAACTAAGTTTGGCATCTTATTCCTATACCCCATGATAGACTAACTATTGGTACTAAATGGATCTTCAGGAATAAATTGGATGAGTCGGGGTAATATTAGAAATAAAACTAGGTTAGTGTGGCCTAAGGTTACACCCAAATCGAAAGTATCGACTTTGAGAAATTGCAACTGTTCCCGTAGCATGGCTTGAGTCATACGGATGACACTTGCCTTTGCTTCTATAGAGATTTCAATCTCTTTCAAATGGATGTCAAAAGCATCTTTAAATGATTTTATAAAGAGAATATGTATGGTTGAATAACCCCCAGGATTCCAGATTTTTGTACAAACTTGATAAAACTTATATGGTTTAAAACAAGCTCCAAGAGCTGGTATGAATAGCTCTCAACTTCTCTAATTTCAAACAATTTTTTTAAGGGTAAAGTTGACACCACTTTTGACAAAACATGTAAAAGTGATATCCTAATGTTCAAATTTATGTTGATGATATATTTTTGGATTAACTAATGAAAAGCTTGTAAAGAATTTGAATCATGCATGAAGAACGAGTTTGAAATGTCTATGATGGGAGAGCTAAACTACTTCCACGGCCTCCAAATCAAGCAAAGGAGTGAGGTATCTTCATAAATCAAGCCAAGTACACAAGAGAACTCATCAAGAGATTTGGACTTGAGGATGCAAATTAAGCAAGACTCTCATGGCCACTACTACTAAGCTTGACAAGGACGAACAACATATAAATGTGGACATTAAACTTTATAGAAGTATGATTGGTAGTTTACTTTATTTGATGGCTAGTAGGCCGAATATTATGTTAGTGTGTGTCTATGTGCTAGATTTCAAATCCTAAAGAGTCTCACTTAATTACGGTAAAGTGCATTATTAGATATCTTAAGGGCACTATTAGAATAGGCTTGTGGTATCCAAAAACTAGATAATTTCTCATGACGAGTTATTCGGATGCCGACTATGCCGGTTGTAGAGAGGATAGGAAGAGCATTAGTGGTACTTGTCAATTTCTAAAAAATTGCCTTGTTTTATGGTCTTTCAAGAAACAAAATCCAGTAGCCCCCTCAACCGTCAAGGCAGAGTATGTTGCGGTCAGGGCTTGTTGTGCACAAGTCCTATGGATGAAATATACTCTTCTTGACTATGATTTGCTTTATGACTATATTAAAATATTTTGTAATAATACTAGCACTATTCATATGACCAAAAATGCAAATCAACATAGCAAGACCATGCACATAGATATTCAATATTACTTTCTTAGAGATCACAATGAGAAAGGCGATATTGAAATTGATTATGTTTCCACAAATTTTCAACTTGCGAACATTTTTACTAAACCACTAGATTATAATAGATTTTCATTCATTTGCAGTGAGTTAAATGTTTGTATTATGAATTCTTAAGTTTTGAAAATGTTTTTCAATTTTATTTGTGAGTTTTGAAAAAAATTTTTGGCGAGTTAATGATTTCATTCACATCTCTTTTATGTTGATGTCATTACCCTTTTTGATGCATGACAAAAAGGGAAAGAGATATTTGAGTTATTAAGTTATTTTCATATTCTATATCCATTCTCTTTACCACGCTTATATATGAAAAAAACCTAGAGGGGGGGCGAATAGGTATAGTAGCTAATCTAATGACAAATGATGCGGAATTAAACTTAATTGCAACACATTTAGTGTAACCAGAGAGTGTAGCCGAATTCCCGGTAAAGGGCTCTGGACTATCTCCTCTAAATTTCTCTAAATAAGAGTTAAGGTGCTATATAAAGCTCTCTTGGTTCAACACAAGTATGAGCACACAAACAATATCAAGCATGTATGAGATATGAACAATATAAAGCAATGTAAGATATAAGAGAGATAAAGTTTAGAGATAGTGGATCAAACACAAACACCAAGATATATTTCGAGGTTCGAGCCACTGCTCTACGTCCCCGTCTTCACACAGAAGGATTTCCACTACGTCCACACAGGACCTCCCACAAAGGGAACCTCCCCGAGAAATTTGCAATTACAAAGTTAGAAGTACACAGCTCCTTTCTCCAAAACAACCACCTCTACACAAGAGGTAAGGCACAAAGCCAAAACAACAATCACCTCTACACAAGAGGGATAAGGCATAAAGCTAAACAACAACCACAATCACCTCTTCACAAGAGGGATAACCACAAACCCAAAACTCAATCACCTCTACACTAGAGGGATAGGCACAAAGTCAAAGCAAAGGAAAGATTACAACTTGGTGATCACAATAGACCACAAACAACTCTTGGTGATCACAATAGATCACAAACAATATTTCCCACAAAAATAAGATCCTATAGATAGGATGGAGATGATAGCTCAAGTATGAGAAAACAAGGTGTTTGGAAAATAAATCACGAAGAAAAATACTTGAAAAAAATACTAGATAGAGATAAGAATAAAGATACAAAAACCAATTTCCCAAAGACTCTATTTTTCTTTTATTTTTCCAACCACCCTTGAAAACAAAAATAAAAATAATTTTTTTGGCACAAAAACTTACTGCTAAACACTGAAAATATTGGAATGAAAGCTTTCTAAATTCTTGTTAAAAACAGCCCAAGAGATGGCTTATTTATAGCCTCTCAAAAAATATAGCCGTTGGTAGCAGAAAAGTCCAGATTGCCCTTCCGATCGACCGGTCGGTCGACTTGCCCAACGATCATATTTCTGACTGTTGTGCCTCCGTTCGACCGCCCAGTCAACCGGCCGTACCCGAGAGTGGGGTACTTTCAGTCAGTCGATCGTGCGGTCGACCGACCAACTTGGCTAGTCCTGTCTCTTGTGCACATTGGTCGACCAACCCCTGGTCTGGTTGACCGTCCGGTCGACCGCCAGCAGATCTTGCAGGGATTTCAGAACTTGATACTTAGATATGTTAACTCCAATAAAATCCCATAAAATTCTATAAATTCCGCAAAATTAAGTTCTTGTAAGATTTTTGACAAATATGTGTGACCAAAAATCAACACATATTAAAAACTATTTGAACTATTTTTGTGATATAAATATTTGGCCTTAAACAAAAATCGTATTTTTCGAAAACCAAATTTTGAAATGGAAATCCGATTTTCCCCAAACTTGTATAAATACAAAAACATGATATTGAAACACATTAGAAGTATATTGTGTATGGATAAAATCCAATACACGTGTAAAATATATATCTATGTTTTTGACATAAAATTCAAAATAGGTTTTGTTAAATACAAAACTCTAAAACACATGAATAGGATCATCAAAGTAAGTTTTTCTAAATATATAAAGCATATATGTATATAGATTAAATCTAATATACATTTAAATCATGTAAACTTGTTTTAATTCTATCTATTCATGAAAACCATATATGTGCATATTTGAAATTCAAAATCGGTTAATCCGAAAACAAACATATTGAACTTTGTTTGTGTATGTGTATACTTGAGCATATCAACACTATCTATCTTATACAAGATCTAAACACAACTAAACTAAACAAACCGAAGTCTTCTTGTAGAACTCCTTCTCCAAGCCGACTCGATCCAAACACGATCCAACGATCTTAACTCCATATGAGTTCTAGATATGATCTTGACGAGCAAGCTCTTGAATCTACATGCGTTAGCTCCAAGACTTCTTTGTTGAAGCTAAGCACCTGCTAAGATCTTGATCACTCAATCTGAAACTATATAAACACAAGATCATTAGTACTATAACTACATGAGTTAATCATCATCAAAACTAGATTGATGGCCTTTGGACCAACAATATATTTGTTGTAGGAAGGAGGATTAGAAGGATGGTAGGCTATATATGCATATTATTCAATATTGGTGTCATCTTTATATATGCATGTATATGTGACTTATTATATTATCAATCCATTTAAAATCATAATGTTTTTTGTACTTGAGATAGCAAAACTTGAGGGGGAGATTTTCAAGTTCTTTCATATCTTTTATCTTAAATAACTCACATGTTTTGTCATCAAAAAGGGGGAGATTGTTGGCCCAAGGTTACAATTACCCGGTTTTATGATTTTGATAATTACAAAACATATGTGGTTATTTGTGCTAATCAAGTTCAAATGTTTAAATTTATCTCAGGGTTCTAAGGATTCAAGGAGTTTTCTTCCTCTAAAGGAAGGTGTTAGAGACTCAAGAAGACTCAAATACTGGATCAAAATTCAAAGCACTCAACATCGCTCATGGACAAGCCCTGTTGAAGACTTTGTAGTCACGTAGAGCCTTGTAACATATTAGTTTGTTAAAGTATAGAATATAGTATTAATATTCAAGAAGTTACACACACAAAATACACGATTCTGAAAAATACAAGTTTTGGTAGTATCGATATTTTTGCATGTTTGGTTTTGACACATGTCTCATAATTTTTTCAAAATTTTATAACAAGTTTAGAACATGTATTCATCACCTATACATTGCTACATTACACTTAAACCAATATAAAATATTTTGATAATTGTTTGATATTCAAAATCCTACATAACAACTGTTTCAGGCCAAAACAGTCAACCGCCCGGTCAACCGGTGCCCATTGCAGGCCAGAACAGTCGACCCGCCCGGTCGACCGTGCCCATTACAAGCCAGAATGGTCGACTACCCGGTCGACCGGGCCTTTGGCCAGGGGCGTGCACGTTTGTGCACGTTGTCGGTCGACCGACGAGTCGACCGACTGACAGACCCAACTGACTTGGTCGGTCGACCGACAGTTTAAATATATCTTTTTAAAATACTGAGCGGTCGACCGCCTGGTCGATCGGAGCCAATGACTCTTTTCCAGATGACATGTCTGTCGACCGGCCGGTCGACCGACAGGCTACCAGGTGGCCATAACAGCTAGTTTTTGAATCTGTTTTGTTTTTAGTAGATTCCAACGAGCATTTTTTGTTTCCAAGTGTCTAAACACACCACAAATGACCTGGTATGATTTATAAATGATATTTATTCGTTGCCTATATATATGGGTCATGGGTTTTGATTTTAGACAAGAAAAATATACAAGTTTACAAGTTTTTCAAGTTTGTTTCAAAAGAGAAAAGTTTTTCTAGCTTCAATCTCTAAGTTCTTTCTTTCCAAAGCATTTTCAGTTGGTTTTAAAACTCCTTTATTCTTTCTAACTGAATTTCATCTCTCACTTAACTTCTTGAGCAACACTTCATATTCTACTCTATAGGAAGTTGTAAGAGAGAGTATTTGTGATCTTGTTAGATCAACAAGTGCTTTGTAACCTCAATTAGCTTTGTGCTACCTCTTGTTTAGAGGGTTGAGTTGGTGGAGTTGTGTACTCCGGTCTTATGTAAACCAAGTTGTAATTCCTTTGTGTAAGGTCCCTTTGTGGAAGATCCCTTAGAGGATATTGAAATCCTTCATAGTGGTGAAGGTAAGGACGTAGAGCAGTGGCTCGAACCTCGGAACAAATTTCTTTGTGTTTGTGATTGTTTGTGTCTTTCTCTCTATTATTTTTCATTTTTCATACTTGTGTAATTGTTCATCTTACATTCTATAATTGTTTTCATTCCATCACTTTCATTACCGGTCTATACTCATCTCAACAAGGAGGCAATTGAGCACCTCAACTCATTATCTAGAGGAATCAAAGAGGAGAAGTTCTACAACCCTTCACGGGGAATTCGACTTCAATTCTTATTTTGAGTGACCATTTAAATAATTCATCATAAGAAGTTTTCAAAGCTGCATTTGATTAGCAAAACACCTATTCACTCCCCTCTAGGTGTATTTCAGAAATTACAAGTAATTAAAAAAAATTACAAGTAGATCTTCTCTAATATTTCTGAGAAAGTGTGGAGGTGGGAGTCTGATCAGCGCGCGACCACTTTGTCCCGTTGGCGATGCGAGCAATCGATCTTCGAATGCTATTGCCTTGGAATCCCTTCTCGCCTGGTTCCGAAGATTCCTTGAGATAGGAGGATCTTAGGGTACTAGCACCCTGAATTTATCCTTGAAGGACTAGAGAAGTGATTCTCTGAATTCTTAGAAGCGAGAGAGTAGATCTCTTGTTGGCTTTTCAAACAGCCTCGTGGACTTGAATCTCTTCAAGCCCCTAAGCCTAGCCTACTAGTGAGCAATTTATAGGCTCAATAGGGAGTTATGATTCCCTTGATTGTCTCCTTTTAATGAGGGATTATGGGTGTAACTACCCCTTAACTGTCCCTAATAACTTAGTGGGGCAGTTACTCTCCTCAGGCGAGGCTAGCTATTGGAGGCGAGGCTAGACGCTAGCCAGTGGAGGCGAGGCTATCCTCCTTAGGCGAGGCTAGCCAGTTGAGGCGAGGCTAGCCTCCTCATGCAAGGCTATCCAGTTGGAGGTGAGGCTAGCTAGTTTTGGAGAGGCAGGCCTCCTCAGGTGATGCTAGCCAGTGGAGATGAGGCTAGCCTCCTCATGCAATGCTGCTCTTCAGCGGAGTTGTGTCAAGCTTTAGGCGAAGGTAGAAGTTAGCTCTCAACAGAGCTGTGTAAAGCTTCAGGCGAAGTTAGAAGCAAGCTCTCAGCAGAGCTGTGCTAAGCTTTAGGTGAAGCTAGAAGTTAGCCTTCTGTGCGGCTGTGTAGATCTTGAGGCGAAGCTAATTGTTAGCTCTCTGTGGATCTATGATGAGCTTCAAGGCGAAGTTAGACAAACTTAGCCTCTCAGGCGAGGTTATCCCCTTGGGCTCATGTGAGGCTAAGTGTTAAGCTAGCTTAGCATCATAGGCCTGCTTAGGTATCTTCAAAGGTAACCTTGTCTTACTATCTGCTTCACTGGATCAGTAGAGTTCAAGTTGCTGCTTTATCCTCGAGGATGCGCAGAAACTGGTCATCAGCTTGTCTGCAACTTGTCTTTTGTAAATGTCGATAAGTTAGACATCATTTAGACCGGTTGTAGAGCTGTCTGAGAGTCTGTCTTTTTAGAGTGTCAACAAAACCCCAGTAATGTTTTCATAAATTCGCAATGGGATGATTCAGATTTCAAAATACTTTAAATTGCCTCGGGTGTTCAAAAGGGTGAGCATTCACCAAGTAGAATTCCCAAAGAAATTAGAACTGTATTTGAAAATTATTCAAGGTTAGGAACATGATAAAATCAGTTTGAGTATGAGAATTCACTGGGGACAAAGGGAAGCATATCTAGGAATCCATCTGTTCAGGGGTAATGTGGACATAACAGTTCGGAATAGCTAGAAAAAAGGGTTCGTTGTTTAGAGGTGATAAACTGGACATAACAACGAGAAGAGTCCCTGCTAGACTGGAAAGTTAGATTTTGATATCCATCAGTTCAAAGGTGACAAACTAGACATAACTGATTAAGAGTCACTAGACACGAAGCCTTATCGTTTAGAGGTGACGAACTAGACATAATGACAAAGATGGGTGAGATTAGATATTCATCAGTTCAGAGGTGATGAACTAGACATAACTGATTAGAAATTTCCAAACTCGGAGTGTTTACTGTTCAGAGGTGACGAATTAGACATAACAATAAACAAAAAGGGAAGACTTGACTATTGTCGGTTCAGAGGTGATGAACTAGACATGACCGATTCAGAAGCCACCAAGCTGGAAATTTTATCATTCAGAGGTGATGATCTGGACATGATGACAAAATAGAAATGAACTTGGTTTTAGGGACCCATCTATTCAGAGATGATAAACTGAAAATTATAGACTAAGACACATTAAACTACGAATCCGCTGTCAGAGGTAGTCACATTAACTTAGCAACTAGCCCACTAGGGACTGCAAGGGTGAAGTGGATCTGGGCACCCGTCAGTTCAGAGATAATATGGACAGACTAACGAAGAGACACCACGCTCGCAATTCGCTGTTCAGAGGTAGTCGTAATAACATGACAGCAAGAACCCCGACCCTGACGGGGGAAAGGAGAATAAAATTATGGACCCATCTGTTCAGAGGTGTTAAACTGGACATGATAGTTTGAGTACCATAAAAGGGGAGATCTAGGCATCCGTCGGTTTAGAGGTGATTGACTGGACAAGACCGATTGGGAGTTCTTAACTTAATGCTTCACCTTTAGAGGTGGCAAAATGTGACAGTAAAGGAGTAGTCCATATTGGACTTGAAGATGAGACTTGGCTATCTGTCAGATCAGAGGTAACATGGACATAACCGATTGAAAAATCACCAAGCTCAGGATTTCTACCATTCGAGGTGACAAGCTAGACATGACGGTAAATGAAGTAGTTCCGCTGGGGGAAATAGGATTTGATTAAGAATTCAATGGGACAATTGGTATTTCCTTTGAAAATCATTTGGAAGAAATTGTTAGAGGTATATTGTTTATGTGACAACCAGGAAAGTCCATTGGGATCTGAAAAAGGGAATAATAGACTTCGACGGGAGTCTATCAGAAACTCACCGGGAGTTAGCAAATGATCCCATAAGAGGTTATACAGAATTTAGCATTATCTACGATGTCAGAGGTAATTAGTAACGTGACATAAAGAACTCTATGGAGATTCGATAGGGAGATGATTGTTACCTGAAAAGTTGTTAGAGGTAATCATTAACGTAAGAACCAAATTCCTTGTTGGGAAATTAGAAGGTGATTTGTCCAAAGTGATCGTAACAACTTCTCCGCTTGGGGATTTGTATAAGCAACTTGTCAGAGGTGTGATCTTAACTTGACATGGATTCATTTACTGTTAGAGGTGTTTGAACATAACAACAATCTGAGTGGACCTGTCATTCTATTGAACAGAATGGCAACTCGAGTTTGATCTGTTGGGGATATTAGCAAGATCCGCTGGGATACTCAAAAGGTTTTCTGTCAGAGGCGTGAGCTTTAAGCATAACAGTTCTGATCTGTGATTCATTTCATTAAAAAATGAATACAGCCTTTTGTGGTCCTACCATTCCATGGACGGGAATTGGTAGGGGACTTTGGTGGGAAAAACGGGATCACGTCCCTTAGGATTTTTAGTAAATCCTCAGCTATCAATGGGTTTGCTATGTTTTACCAACTACCATTTGAGTTGGGCTAGCCATGCTATTCCCCTCAGCATGATGAGTTGTTGAGGATTTTATATTGGCTTAGAAGCTAATGTTTTCCTCTAGCCTTAATCACCGAGGGCTTCAGATCGTGTCACATGCAGTGAATATTTCTATATTCCACTGGTGACCTCTAAAATCTCACTGGGGATTAAAGAGTTAAGTCTAAATTTCAAGGGAAATTTGTCGGGTAGATCGACATTTCTCGTGGAGCATCACCTTTTGTTCATCAAGACTTTGATTCTTAGCTAATCTTCGTGTCTAGATATAGAGTACAAACTTCACAGGGAATGTATTCAGTAAGTCAAGATCCCTCGTAGAATTTCACTTTTGTTCATCATAATCAAGACTCTAGTCACAGTTGATCATCAAATCTGAACATGAATGTGAAAACACAAGAAAGGTCCTGCAAGGATGAATCACGAACCTTCTTTGATAATTCAACTCATTCAAGATTGTCATGAAGCCGAACTGATTTGCCAAAAGAAGAATGCAAAGATGGTTGAAATTGATTCCACCTGTGGAAAGGGACTCCTTGAGGAGATAAAATAGTCAGACGAGTCCGACTTGATGACCAGAGGTGTATTGTTAACATGATCATGTATAGTACTTCTTTGATCAGAGGTATAATATTAACGTGATCATGGATAGCACTTGTCATTGACTGGCATCAGGAGCGTATCACCATTTGGATTTGCTTGGTGATAAGCTCAACTCAAGTAGACTGTCTCTACTATAAAAGGTTGCCCCATTTGGTTAGTGGAATGACTTATTCTAACCCTTTGCGCGTTTCCTGACGTCATTGGCTATTGGTCTCGTTGGGGGTCTGGTTGTACTGTCGCAAGTATTATTCGCCAGACTTAGTACCTGTCGGCTATCAAATAGCAGTTGAGACAGTTGTCTCCTTTTCAGAGCTACTGAGAGGAGTTGTGGTGCGGTGTCATCTTCTGTGAGAGACATTGCAAGACTTGCCTTTAGCTTTGGACCAGCTTGAGTCCCATTACTTTAGATGTTGATGGGATAAGACCCATGGCTTGTGGAAGTAGAGTTGACTATCTTCATACTCCTTTTCAAGATAGAGGTTAGGCAGTGGTCCTTTTATGTTCCGACTTCAGAGTCAAAACACCCGCTTCAATCAGTGCTTGGATTTTATCCTTAAGGACATTGTACCTACAAGTAGGATGATAACCATCCTATGGAAAGGATAATAGTTGGGATCGTTCATTTGTCCTACTTCATCTGGGTGTCTAGTCTCTGGCAACTTGAGCTTGTTGCTTTTGTTGAGAAAGTGAAAATGTCACCACATGCTCATCTTTGAAGGAGTATTGTCTCTGATACTCCAAAGTTCTGTTGGAGTTACCTTTCTTTGATCGAGTTCCTCTATATGCTTCCAATGCTGTTGTATCAGAAGTTTCTGTCATGTCATAGCTTTTTTTATTGATTCCCCACCTATTTTTGGGGGTCACAAACTTTTTAGCTAATTTTTCAGCTATCTCGGTGATTGACGTTTCACCTGCACACAAAATATAGAATTTCAGAACTTTGAATAAAGAGTGTAAGTACTCAATACTACCGCAATAGCAAGCGATGCGGGTCATGATCTACAAGGAGGAACCTAGCGATGGAAGTTTTTTAGTAAGTTCTCTTTTATGCTACAAAGAATGGTTAAAGGACTTTTTTTAGTTCTTTAAAAAAAGAATAAATAAGTTAAAGTTAAGTTAAAAAGAAAGTGATAGATTAAGAAGGTGGAGAAAATAGAAAATGGATATATACAAAGAAATTGAAAAGAGTGAAAAAAAAGTTGGTAGATGGTGGTTTGTCATTAAACTAAAAGTTAAACGAAAAGAAAGAAAACCTAAAAGAAATACTTACCTCCTCTGGCCAAATACTTACCTTAAGTCTGTGACAATGATGTTACCTTGAAGTGGAGGCAATCAACACATATCCCATAAAAGTTGATTCTCATCTCTTTCACATTACATCATCAAGACAATACAAGAATGAAATGATACAGACTGAGACTAAAACCATCATCATGAGTTATCGGTGGCACTCGCAAAGGTAAGGCTCTTTCGATGCTATAAGACTAACTTAGATAGCAATTGGTATCAAAAGAAGAGAAGTAGAAAAAGAAGAAGAATACAAAAAAAATAAAGAACATAAAAATGTAACTATAGATTCAATGTTGTAACAATAAGAGAAAAGAAGAACAACTTACACCGGTGTCAATCCCAGCGCAAGCTTCACTCTCATTCTCCTATGAAACTCTGATCTCCTGTGAATTACATAAATAAAAAATAAAAATTACATAAAAAGAAAAATAAAAATCTACACTAAAAAGAATAAAAACTGGCCTAAGAACTTATCTCTGCATGGTCATTCTCTGTACGCTCTGAAAAACCCAGTATTTATAGGCAAAACCCAACGGGGGGAGCATACGAAAATAGGGGGAGCAAAAGCTCCCTCAACTTTTCTAACAAAGCCACGAAAATGCGACTTTGGCCACGTTTTCATGGCCCACCTGGGGGGTACAACTCCTTATTCAGCGATTTTCCTTTATCTGCTTCTAAATTTTCCGTTTCAGCTTTTGGATTTGATGAAACTGCCTTTGATCTTTGGCTTTAACAAATTTATTTGGAAGATTTGTTTTAGCCTGTTTTCAACTTCTCTGATTTGCCATGATTTGCCCTGATTTTCTGATTTTGAATTAATTCTAAATTAAATCAGAAATTTGATGGGCTTTTGAGCTCATATCTCTTTCCTTTCCTTTAGCAATGGGCCTGCATATAAATTAGACAATAATTAGAATTAAAATCAGAGCTTATTATATAACATATATGAGAATGTGACAATGAATATGCAATATCAGCAACCGATCACACCCCCATACCTATCTTTTACTCGTCCTCGAGCAAAACAACAAAACTAAACCAAAGATTATTAGACCACTTCCGCATGTCACACGATTGCACTGAGCATGTGCAACAAGCCGTTAAACCTCTAGGTTTCCCCTAGAGGATGAGTTTTGTCTCGTGAGGATTTTCAGTGCATTGTACCCACAAAATCCATAAAGAAAGAGAAAAATGTTAGTATTTTGAAAACACATTTTGAAAAAGAAAAATATTTGGAATATTATTGTAAGAATTAAGTAATCTATAATTTATAGGAAAACTAATTTTTCATTCCTAAACTTAGTCTCTATTTCAAAAATTGTTATCAATCAAAGTAAGGAGTCAAATTATACTTCTCAGCTAGTGTATTACTTTACCCTAAGTCGTATGCACCTTCGTGGCTGTGAAATTTTAACTAAGGGTTCTTTAACTCTAACTCTTATGCCTTATTTATTTATATATATTTTTATTTTTTGGTGGTATTATTCCATAGTTCTATTAGGCATTCTAATCTGCCCATGTAACGAGCCTTTAATCGGTGACTCCCAAACTAAACGGTCTTAGGGCACCGGGTGAGAAGACACCCCAAAGACTTAAGGACTGGAGCAAACAAGGTCACAAAACTAAGGATTTTATTATATGAACCACCTTTAGGCGTGAATACTTATGCTTTATAAGGCACAAATACCCAGCTTAATCAGAGGATATATATATATATATATATATTGTTGGAACTTGATTTTGATAATACATTTGTGAAGTCATTTCATTGGAGCTCTATCTCATAAGCTTATACAAGTGTCCTACATGCACAAGTCTTCCCAAGGATTATGGCTATAGATGTGTATTGTAATGTTTATTAGAATGTTAAAAGCCTTGAGAACACACACACACACATAAGCCCTATAGTCGACATATACTCTAAATTAGTCGACTTATATCACATATAGTCGACTTACTCATAACTATAGTCGACTTAGTTTTGCTTCAGATACATACCAACTCTCTGTTTCTTTTCTGCATACCATGATTAGTCAACTTATACTATTCCTAGTCGACTAATAATAGTTGTAGTCGACTTATAACTACTGCTGGGTTGACTAAGTTCAGTTTTCAGAAACATGTCATTTGTATCAGTCATTCCCTAGTCGACTTGCCCCCTTTGTAAGTCGACTACTATAGGCAAAACTTGTTACCCTAGTCGACTAACCCTCTTCCTCAAGTCGACTAATGATAGTTTCTGATTGTTAGTCAGTTTCTAAATTTGGGTGTTTTATCCAACATTTTAATATTCAAATTTGTTCTGTAACTACCCTAACTGACCATAGATTTCACCTATAAATAAGGATGTTGTCCTAGGTTAAATCACTAATTAAAATCATAGTTTTCTGTCCAAACTCTCTATTAAAATGTTCTGTTTTTAGAAAACTATTTTCACTTTCTATTCTTCACACAAATTCCAATCCTTTAGTGAAAAATTCTAAGAGTCCACCTATAAGGAGTCCTTGTTCACGATCACATACATATTCAAGGCTTATAGGATTGATTCTAATCACTCAAAGAGAAAGAT
>JAVJIF010027859.1:0-45871 GCA_038442645.1 Agave tequilana
CTGGTGATGTAATATTTCTATAATATTGTATCACTTTCTGTGATAATCATGTACTTATACTTTTCTGTTGGAATGTATATTACCATTGTGCTTCCGCACTCTGATTCTTATCTGTACTGATGCTTAGCGTATATACGTGAGGTCATTTCTGACAAGCGTATATATGTCGCACTAACGTCTCCGTATCCGCGGGATCGGGGCGTTACAGTTACATTCTGCTGCTATTCTTTGTTTATATTACCTGTGCACTGTAATAATTTTAAGAAATAAAATACAGCAATTAAATGCTTTAAGACAGTTTAGATATTTGCATCTAGGCAAGTGTCGGTTTCAGTTCCAATATGCTATATTTTGTTCTTGTGTTGTTATGATCTTGATGGAGGTGTACATATTGCATAGCATATAGTTAGGACAAACATGTGGGTTATGTGTTCATTCTTATCTATATTGCACACTTGCACGAATTGAACTTAAGGGCAAAACCCAATACAACATAAGGTGGGGAAGTCGTAACCCTCCCTTAACCCAAAAATCACCTCCCCACTCACACAACCCAAGCCTTAATAAAAATTGCTAGACGTTAGCCCCTACGGACATCTCAGACTCATTTAGGAGATTGACCTAAGGGGGGAAGTTGTTAGAAGTTGACTCTTGTCAAATCAGTGTCGAAGGTTGGGAATTGAGAGGCAAAACCTCGAAGAACAGTAGTTTGGCATAATTAGACCCGTTGCTCCGGCACGGATACCTCCCACTGATATTGCCCCTACCTGACCGATTAACTTGTGGTCAGTTTTCGACAAATGTACCCCCATGGACAGTCTAACTAGTTAGGAGTCGTCTAGGTCTAAGTCAACCCTAGCGTAAGCTTGTTTTCTTTTCTTTATTTGTTTGTTTATTTGTTTTTCTTTCTTGTAAATTGTGAAATGGATTTTAACAACAACAATTTTTCAATCCTAATATGAGTCCATATTTCACCCCGACCTCATTTGACTCGGATAACTCTGACCCGGCTATGTACAACAAGCACTAACCATATATGCTGGGTTGGGATTATCTGACTCAATATGACCCGTATCCCCAATCCTATGACTATAATTTTCAAAATAACTTTCACTCTTCACAGAGTTCATCTGGATTCACCTCTCCCGAGTCAATTTTTCAACCATCTTGTCCACAATTTTCACAATATTCATTCTCCGATTTTGATTCATATACTCCTTTTCCTGTTCCACCAACCGAAGAAAAATCCAATTTGGAAATGAGTATGGAAGCCATGCTTGAGTCCTAACAACAAACTAAAAACTTACTCAATTCGCAATCCTTCCCAAATCAAACTCTATATACTCCTTTTCTTGAACATCCAATTGAAGAAGAATCTGAGATAGAAAAGTGTTTGGAAGTCTTTTGTGAAACAGTGCAACAATTTCAAAATATGTTAGATTCATTATCTTAACCAAAATTTTAAGAGTCCTACCTGAAAAACACCTAGAGGGGGGTGAATAGGTGTTAATGCTAATCTAATGATCTTTTTAAATAAGTAAGTATGAATGATGCAAATGGTCACTCAAAACAAGAAATTGAAGCCGAATTCTCCGTGAAGGGCTCTAGAACTTCTCCTCTTTGATTCCTCTAGATTATGAGTTGAGGCGCGCAATTGCTTTCTTGTTGAAATGAGTAAAGACCGAAAATGTAAGTAAATGAAATGAGTGTAATAATGAAGTGCAAGCAAGTGGTATCACAAGTTATAAATGTAAAGTAATGAAAAGCAATAAGGAAACCAATCGCAAACACAAGTAATTTGTTACGAGATTTGAGCCACTGCTCTACGTCCCCGCCTCTACCACCGTGAAGGATTTCCACTAAATCCGCAACGGAAATTTTCACACCGGAACCTTTACACCCAAGGGGATTACAATTAGTCTACATAAGACCGGAGTACCTAACTCCAACCAATCCAACCTCTACACAAGAGGGATCTCAACACAAGGAAATATAAGTCACTTGGTGATCAAAAGACCACAAACTCTCTCTTACAACTTCTTATAGAGTGGAGATGATTTTTGGCTCAAGAAGTGAGTGAGAAAATTTTCAGTTGTAAAGAAGTAAAATAGCTTATAAACCAACTAAAAACTTTAACCAAAGAAAGCACTTTTGAGAATGAAAGCAAGAAAACTTTTCTTTTCTTTTGAAACTTGAAAACAATGGAAATTTTTCTTGTGTTCAACAAAGAACCAATGACAACTATTTATAGGAATTTGCTAAATGCATTTTATCATTGAATCTAGGTCAATAGGGCAAAGTATAGCCACCAAAAAATCAGAAATAGCTGAAAGATATATCAAAATCAAAACAGATTCCAAGAAATAGCCATTGGGCTCTTTTGGCGGCTGTCGTCGACCGGCAAGCCACATGGCAAAAGAGCTGTTGGCTTCGATCGACCGGTCCGGTCGACTGCAGGCTAAACAGATGAAATTTTGAACTATCGGTCGACCGACAAAACCCGAGACTAAGGGTCTTGCAGTCGGTCGAAGGTCAGTCGATCGCAAGTTCTGTCGGTCGACTGGCTCGGTCGACCGGCATACGTGCACAGACGTGCACGCCCAAGGCCACAAGGCCCGGTTGATCGGACGGTCGACCGATCTGGCCTGAAATAGATCCGGTCGACCGCCCGGTCGACCGTTAGGCCTGAAATAGATTTTATAAATAAAGAATTTTGAACTTTGAATAATTTTAAAAATATTTGAAATGGTTTGAAGTTTAAGTAGAATGCTATAGAGGATGAAATATATGTTTTAAACTAGATGTAAAAATATGAAATATTTTGAGACATGTATATCAATCAAAACATGTACCTAAGCCAACTAACCAAAACAAAACTTATATTTTTGAAAAGTAAAAATGTGTGTGTGAGTTTTCTTGAGCCAATATATCATAACCTAACTCTTTAACATTACTAATTCTTATAATGGTTCTAGGTGACTACAAGATCTTCAATATGGGCTTCTCCATATGTAATGTTGAATAACTTGAATCCTTGATCCCGAATTGAGTCAACTTGAGTCAAAAACACCTTTCTTTAGGGAAGAAAACATTTTAAATCCTTAGAACCCTGAAACACACTGAAACACTAAAATATGATTAGTACAAATAACTATATATGTTTTGTAATCATCAAAACTCTAAAACCGGGTGATTGTAATCTTAGGCCAACACTACCTATCTTTTTCAGTCTCGCCAATTCAAAATGAAACCATCAATACTGGACTTGAGTATAGAACCCTTGCGTGAGTCCGAGCAGCAATCGCAAAATCTGATGGACGCCCAATTTCACCACAATTTTCAAAATTAACTTTCATACTCACCTTTTCAAGAAGAACCAATTGCAAAAAGTATGAAAGACATGATTTAGACTCGAAATTCTGTTACCTGGCCTATCAATAGGTTAGACTCAATAATGAGCGATTTGATCAATGAGAGCGAGAAAAGTCTTTCTTGTCAACCTTTGACCAATCCTTATATTCCTAACTCTACCGATTGGTCCCAAGAATCATGCTATTTTGGAAACAAAGATTCAATTTCAGCAAACCCATTGAAACTTGACCAAACTCTAAGGTTTGAAAATCACATTGATATTTTCACAAGTTACCCTTTCCTGAATTTAAATTTGAACATGAATGTGATCCTGAACCTCATATTTGTGATTCCATTTCACGTTTTGTTCAGTAATGACTCCAATATCTTTATCAGATTTTTCTCTATTCCTGAGTCAACATTGAATCATGTACCAGTTATTGGCCCAAAGGCCTATCACCCTAGTTTTGATGATGATCAACTCATGAAGTTATGTTTACTAATGATCTTGTGTTTAATTAGTGACAGATTCATTATCAAGATCTTAGTAGGTGCATAGCTCAACAAAGGATAAAATGTCAAGATTTGGAGCTAGCACGGCTTGAACCAAGGAGCTTTTGGATCAAGTTTGGACAAGTCAAGAAGATGAGAAGCCTTCAAGTGAAGACTTCAAGAAGATGAAGACTTGTGTCTAGGTATAAGATTTTGTTTTTATTTTAGTTAAAAATGTAAAGGATAGAATAGTGTGGATTGCTCAAGTAGATATACACACACACTCTTGATAGAATTATTTCATAAAAGATTTTTTAGTTTAGAAAAGATTTTTCATTTTGGAAAAATACAAGTTTGGTTTTGGTGTTTCTCATATACTTATCTTTTAACCAAAACCAAGTTTAGAGCTTAATGTCAAAAACATAGATATTTCATTTTGATTGTGTAGTGGATCATATCCATACACACTATGCCTTAAAATAAATTATGATATCTTGTTTTTGTATTTGAAGATGTTTTGGAAAAACAAAGTTTAGAAAACAAGTATTTGGAAAATACAAGTTTTCATTTGAGCCAATATTTCCAACTTACAGAAATAGTCCAAATCTTTTATAACATGCCTTGATTTTGTGCAAGCATGTTTGTATATCAAAGTATATTGGTTAAACTATTTTTATAGATTTTTATGTATTTTATGGGATTTTATTTGAGCCAAAAAGACAAACTTTTTAATCCCAGTTTTCTGTTTCAGGCTTCAGATAGTCGACTTGCTACCTTTATAGTCGATTTGGTTTGAAGTCGGTCGACCGGCTCGGTCGACCGACGTGCACAGACGTGCACGCCTTTGTGCACTGGAGGACGGCCGACCGTACGGGTCGACCGCTCCAAAGAGCTCTGCTCTCTGGAAATTTCGGCCGACCATATGGGTCGACCGATAGAGAGTTCGACTCTCTGCTCCAGTGGCTCGGTCGACCCGGGCGGTCGACCGTGGCTCCAACGGTCGGATTTCTGACCGTTGGCGGTCGACCGACTCGGTCGACCGGCAGGCCTGACAGACCCCAACGGCTAGTTTTTGACAGCCTATAAATTTGGGGGTTTGGTCATTGTTTTTTAACAAGATTTTGGAGACTCTTAGAGCCAGTTTTCCCATTCATTCCAGAGGTTTTTCTCCACAAAATTAGAGCCAATACTTCCAATTAAAAGGAGAGTTTCAAGAGTGTAAAAGAGATTTTCTTGAGTTTTCACCAAAGATTCTTTCCTTATTTCTCACACAAACACTTGAGCATCCATTGATCTATTCATCCTATAGGAGTGTTGTAGTGAGATTGTTTTTAGGTGATCAAAGTGTTGTGATCACCAAAGACTTCATTTGTTCTTTGAGGAGGCGGACAAGTGTGTTCGCGGTTGTTTAGGGTTCGGGTGCGAACTCTTTGTTTGAGGTGCGGCCTCGGCAAGCTTGTGGGGCTTGCGTGTGTACGGGACTAGGGAGTCCGAGGGCTTGTAGGTGTTGCGGCACCGAGGAGAGATCCATTGGGATCTTGCATAGTGGAAATCCTTCGTGTGTCGAAGGCGGGGATGTAGAGCAAGGGTGCTCGAACCTCGAAACAAACCCTTTGTGTTTGCGATTGCCATTTCTCTCTCTCTCTCTCTCTATCTCCTTGTTTATATCTTGCATTACTTAGCTTGTCTTTACCTTTATATGCATGATATATTCCTTGTGCTCATATTGATATATTGCTTGGGATTGTTGCTAACACTTGTATTCAACCAAGAGAGCCAACGCGGCCCTCAACCCATTCAAGGGGAATCTAGAGGAGTTAGTCCAGAGCCCTTCACGGGGAATTCGGCTACACTCTTGTGTTTCACATAGTGTTTAGTGTAAAAGTTTAATTTGGTCATAATAGTTTACACTTCCGCATTATTTGGCATTAAGTGACCATTAGATTAGCCATCACCTATTCACCCCCCCTCTAGGTGAACTTACAATTGGTATCAGAGCTTGGTACTCTGATTTGGGTCTAACAACCTAGAGTTAAAGATCCTCATTTTTAGCCTAATCACAATATTTTGTACACACACCATGGAGTTCATGTCACCACCCACTTTTGACATTCTTAACATCCAAATTTGGAAGGTTAAGATGTCATTATACCTCAAGGCCTTAGGCATTCATGTTTATCTTGCTGCAATTAAAGATTCTTATGTTAATGATAGCAAGTACATTGAGGCTAATGCAAAAGCCCTAAATGCTTTGAAGAGTACCCTAAATGATGATTACTTATTTAGGGTTGCTAACATTGACTCGGCTTTTGTAGCTTGGAACATCATCACCTCCCTTGGCGAAAAGGATCTATATTATGCCGGGAGCGATTCGGATGTTGGAAGCGACACCTCCAACAAGTGCTATATGGTCCAAGGGGATAACCCCCTTGAGGTAAACTCCGAAGCCGATGATGAAGACATGTCATATGATGAGCTTACTACCTTTTGTCATCTTGTGCTTGAAAAATATGACATGCTTAAAAAGAAGAATAAAAATTTGAAAAAGAACATCGCTTGCATGCATAAAGAACATGACTCATTTAGAAGTAACATTGCATGTTTAGAAAAAGATAACAAAATTTGAAAAAGGATTTTGATTGCATGCTTAAAGAAAAAGATTCATTAGCAAATAAGGTTGCATGCATTGAAAAAGAAAATAAAGATTTAAAAAATGAGAATGTTTCCTTGCTTGCAAAATTGAATGATTTATGTGAAGGGAACTCTACTTTGAAAAATAAAATTGCTTTTGTGGAAAAACAAAGGAAGATGTTTTTCAAGAAAATAAGTCCTTAAAAAGAAAATTTGTTGAAAAAGAAAAGAAAAAGATTTTGTCTCTAAAAAGAAAAAGAAAAATGATTCTTTATCTCATCATACTTTACATGCCACCACTAATGAGATTAAAGATTTGAAAAATAAAATAGATAGTTTGAGCTCTAATTTGAGCCATGTGCATTCAATCATACTAGATTGGAGTCTATGTTTTCAAAGAAACAAACTCCATCCATTCATACACATCATCATGCTTATGTTGAACATCATGATCATTCACACACACATAAGCATACTAAGGTGTACGTATGTACACATTGTGGCCGCAAAGGCCATTTAGCAAAATTTGTTATGACAAGTTGCATTATTTAATTTTGCTAAAAATAAAAATGCTTGGGTGCCTTACAACAAGACTAACCCCAAAGGACCCAAGAAAATATGGGTACCAAAATCTCCACCTTTTGCTTTTGATGTAGGTGAGGGCTCTCACAAAACGTGAGAGAATTGGTGCCTTGGTGGTGGATGCAATGGACTCTATGGGCACATCTTAGACGCATCACTATCAAGGAAGCTTGGTGGGACAACCACCATGTTTGGAACTTTAGAGTTGGTAACAATCTCTAAACTCCTACTTTTATGTACATGCTTTTAATTTCATATATCATATAGCATGTTCATATTTTTGTGTGCTTCATGTGGTATTTACATGCTTAGATGTAGAATGTGTCAAACTTTCATTTATACATATATGAATAGTGAACTACAATTGACTCATATATATTTGAACTTCATGCTCATTTGTATCCACTATATGCATATGTATATACTAGTTTTGATGATTCTCTTTTATACATGTTTTTGCCTATTTTTATGCTTTACTTCATGTATATGTATTTTTAATTCAAATCTAATAAATATACATGTATACCCGTGAGTCTCTTGCCTTCATGCAAACATCATTAATAGACTCTTTTATATTTGGGATATGTATGCATATTGTTAGATTCGGATAAATCATACATATACCTAGAAGCTTGTTGATTTTATGAAAAATGATTTGAGTTGAATTGTTAAAAATGTGACTTATGATCTTTTTGAACTTCATTGACTATTTTCATAAAAATGCTATTTACATGATCGTTTAATACTCACATTTTTGTTAAAATCATTTTTAGCCTTATAGACCATGAGTGCTTAAATTTTTGTGTATCTAGTTGTGTTTTATGAAAAACATATGATTTGATGTTATTTGAAGGATCTTTAACTAGTTATTCAAAATCAATTTAAACTAGTTATCTATTCTTCTATTAATTTATAAGATTATCCACATGATCCTACTTTATTTCAATTATATGGATAAATTCTTTTGTGATCTAAAAGATTTGATGCTTCATGTATTGAATATTAGTTTAAATGTTAGTTTTATCAACACTAGAATTTATACTTGAACATTTTATGGGTCACAAATAAATCTATATATGATTGGGTTGATTGCTTATTTGTGCCTATTAGATGTGCTAGCATAGTCTAGTTTTTGATGATCCATACATCTTTAAACTTGTATTCCCACTTTTAGGATTTGATTTATGATCATGTGTTTTCATTTCATGTATATGTGTATTTTGTCAAACTTTAAGATATACATGTATACCTCTTGAGTCATTTGCCTTTAATGCAAATCTATTTATATGGACTCAATTGTGTTTAAGAGATATGTATGTATACTTATTGTGTTGTCAAAACATACATATATCTTGAAATATAAATTTTGTTTTTTAATAAAAAAGTGTGTGATGATTTTCATGTTTTCATGATTTAAAGTAATATTGAGATTAATTGACATTTTTTTTGCTTTATTCCTTACTTGAAGGATTTCGTACTAGTTTTAAAACATTTTCATATTAACTAGTGCAAATTCTTCATTTGGTAGAGTATATGATAAGCTTACTCTTCAATTGGTATCATTGGATATTTTTAATTGATATCAATATGATTTTTATATACTCATATTTTGATTGTATGTATGAATGCTTTCAAATTTAAATTATATCAATTTCTATTGGTATTAACTTTTCATACATGTGATCTATTTGTGTTTTAAGAGAGTGAATCAATTGTTCTTAAAACACAATGTATATGCTAAGCTTAATTTAACTTTCAATTGCTCTTAAAGCTTATGCAATATGTTTTCAAGATTGATATCAAAATTCAAAAAAAAATGTTTACTTGATATCTCAAAATGTGTTTTATTAAGAAATTAAAAATGTTTTGGTATGTATTTCCTATATGCAAGGAGAGCTTAACATCTCTTCTACATATAGATTCATGTTGAGTATATTATAAATTGAGGAGCTTGACAACTCTTCTTTATATGATATACGTGTGTAGGGGGAGCTTCACACCTCCTCTTATGCATTATATAATATGTTTATGTGAGTTAGGGCTTGTCATCCCTTCTTCATGTAATGCATATGTGTAGGGAAGCTAACTTAGCGTCTTCCTCTTCATGAATGTATATCGCATATAAATCTTTATTGATTGATTTGTATTACCCCTTCTTGATCTCTTTGTTTTTGACAAAAAGGGGGAGAAAAATTTGTTTGATTTGATTTTACTTTGAACCCTTTGTTGATGATTGACAAAAAGGGGGAGAAGTATTTGAGTTTATATGCATGTTTTCATTGCTTAAGGGGGAGAGTATTTGTCTTCCTTGTATGTTATGCATATATGTTTTGTTTTGCAAATAGGAGAAAAAGATTTATTTTGTTTTATCTCCATTCATTTGCAAACATGTTTATGAGCTTCATTGCATATATTTATTATTTTGTGTTATGCATGAGTTAAGGGGGAGCTTCTTTGAAGCTTTACTTTAATCCATGCATATATAACTTCATGAGTTTTGTCATCATCAAAAAGGGGGAGATTGTTGGCCCAAAGGCCTATCACCCTAGTTTTGATGATGATCAACTCATGAAGTTATGTTTACTAATGATCTTGTGTTTAATTAGTGACAGATTCATTATCAAGATCTTAGTAGGTGCATAGCTCAACAAAGGATAAAATGTCAAGATTTGGAGCTAGTACGGTGTGATCCAAGGAGCTTTTGGATCAAGCTTGGACCAAGTCAAGAAGATGAGAAGCCTTCAAGTGAAGACTTCAAGAAGATGAAGACTTGTGTCTAGGTATAAGATTTTGTTTTTGTTTTAGTTAAAAATGTAAAGGATAGAATAGTGGTGGATTGCTCAAGTACATATACACACACACTCTTGATAGAATTGTTTTCATAAAAGATTTTTTAGTTTAGAAAAGATTTTTCATTTTGGAAAAATACAAGTTTGGTTTTTGGTGTTTCTCATATACTTATCTTTTAATCAAAACCAAGTTTAGAGCTTAATGTCAAAAACATAGATATTTCATCTTGATTGTGTAGTGGATCATATCCATACACACTATGCCTTAAAATGAATTATGATATCTTATTTTTGTATTTGAAGATGTTTTGGAAAACAAAGTTTAGAAAACAAGTTTTTGGAAAATACAAGTTTTCATTTGAGCCAATATTTCCAACTTACAAAAATAGTCCAAATCTTTTATAACATGCCTTGATTTTGTGCAAGCATGTTTGTTTATCAAAGTATATTGGTTAAACTATTTTTGTAGATTTTTATGTATTTTATGGGATTTTATTTGAGCCAAAAAGACAAACTTTTTAATCCCAGTTTTCTGTTTCAGGCTTCAGATAGTCGACTTGCCACCTTTATAGTCGACTTGGTCGGAAGTCGGTCGACCGGCTCGGTCGACCGACGTGCACAGACGTTCATGCCTTTGTGCACTGGAGGACGGCCGACCGTACGGGTCGACCGCTCCAGAGAGCTCTGCTCTCTGGAAATTTCGGCCGACCGTACGGGTCGACTGACAGAGAGTTCGACTCTCTGCTCCAGTGGCTCGGTCGACCCGGGCGGTCGACCGTGGCTCCAACGGTCAGATTTCTGTCCGTTGGCGGTCGACCGACCCGGTCGACCGGCAGGCCTGACAGACCCCAACGGCTAGTTTTTGACAGCCTATAAATTTGGGGGTTTGGTCATTATTTTTTAACAAGATTTTGGAGACTCTTAGAGCCAGTTTTTCCCATTCATTCCAGAGGTTTTTCTCCACAAAATTAGAGCCAATACTTCTAATTAAAAGGAGAGTTTATCAAGAGTGTAAAAGAGATTTTCTTGAGTTTTCACCAAAGATTCTTTCCTTGTTTTCTCACACAAACACTTGAGCATCCATTGATCTATTCATCCTATAGGAGTGTTGTAGTGAGATTGTTTTTAGGTGATCAAAGTGTTGTGATCACCAAAAACTTTATTTGTTCTTTGAGGAGGCGGACAAGTGTGTTCGCGGTTGTTTAGGGTTCGGGTGCGAACTCTTTGTTTGAGGTGCGGCCTCGGCAAGCTTGTGGGGCTTGCGTGTGTACGGGACTAGGGAGTCCGAGGGCTTGTAGGTGTTGCGGCACCGAGGAGAGATCCATTGGGATCTTGCATAGTGGAAATCCTTCGTGTGTCGAAGGCGGGGATGTAGAGCAAGTGTTCTCGAACCTCGAAACAAACCCTTTGTGTTTGCGATTGCCATTTCTCTCTCTCTCTCTCTCTATCTCCTTGTTTATATCTTGCATTACTTAGCTTGTCTTTACCTTTATATGCATGATATATTCCTTGTGCTCATATTGATATATTGCTTGGGATTGTTGCTAACACTTGTATTCAACCAAGAGAGCCAACGCGGCACCTCAACCCATTCAAGGGGAATCTAGAGGAGTTAGTCCAGAGCCCTTCACGGGGAATTCGGCTACACTCTTGTGTTTCACATAGTGTTTAGTGTAAAAGTTTAATTTGGTCATAATAGTTTACACTTCCGCATTATTTGGCATTAAGTGACCATTAGATTAGCCATCACCTATTCACCCCCCCTCTAGGTGAACTTACAATTGGTATCAGAGCTTGATACTCTGATTTGGGTCTAACAACCTAGAGTTAAAGATCCTCATTTTTAGGCTAATCACAATATTTTGTACACACACCATGGAGTTCATGTCACCACCCACTTTTGACATTCTTAACATCCAAATTTGGAAGGTTAAGATGTCATTGTACCTCAAGGCCTTAGGCATTCATGTTTATCTTGCTACAATTAAAAATTCTTATGTTAATGATAGCAAGTACATTGAGGCTAATGCAAAAGCCCTAAATGCTTTAAAGAGTACCCTAAATGATGATTACTTATTTAGTGTTGCTAACATTGACTCGGCTTTTGTAGCTTAGAACATCACCACCTCCCTTGACGAAAAGGATCTATATTATGCCGGGAGCGATTCGGATGTTGGAAGCGACATCTCCAAATAGTGCTCTATGGTCCAAGGGGATAACCCCCTTGAGGTAAACTCCGAATCCGATGATGAAGACATGTCATATGATGAGCTTACTACCTTTTGTCATCTTGTGCTTGAAAAATATGACATGCTTAAAAATAAGAATAAAAATTTGAAAAAGAACATTGCTTGCATGCATAAAGAACATGACTCATTTAGAAGTAACATTGCATGTTTAGAAAAAGATAACAAAAATTCGAAAAAGGATTTTGATTGCATGCTTAAAGAAAAAGATTCATTAGCAAATAAGGTTGCATGCATTGAAAAAGAAAATAAAGATTTAAAAAATGAGAATGTTTCCTTGCTTGTAAAATTGAATGATTTATGTGAAAGGAACACTACTTTGAAAAATAAAATTGCTTTGGTGGAAAAACAAAAGGAAGATGTTTTTCAAGAAAATAAGTCCTTAAAAAGAAAATTTGTTGAAAAAGAAAAAGAAAAAGATTTTGTCTCTAAAAAGAAAAAGAAAAATGATTCTTTATCTCATCATGCTTTACATGCCACAACTAATGAGATTAAAGATTTGAAAAATAAAATAGATAGTTTGAACTCTAATTTGAGCACATGTGCATTCAATCATACTAGATTGGAGTCTATGTTTTCAAAGAAACAAACTCCATCCATTCATGCACATCATCATACTTATGTTGAACATCATGATCATTCACACACACATAAGCATACTAAGGTGTACGTATGTACACATTGTGGCCGCAAAAGCTATTTAGCAAAATTTTGTTATGACAAGTTGCATTATTTTAATTTTGCTAAAAATAAAAATGCTTGGGTGCCTTACAACAAGACTAACCCCAAAGAACCCAAGAAAATATGGGTACCAAAATTCCACCTTTTGCTTTTGATGTAGGTGAGGGCTCTCACAAAACGTGAGAGAATTGGTGCCTTGGTGGTGGATGCAATGGACTCTATGGGCACATGTTAGACGCATCACTATCAAGGAAGCTTGGTGGGACAACCACCATATTTGGAGCTTTAGAGTTGGTAACAATCTCTAAACTCCTACTTTTATGTACATGCTTTTAATTTCATATATCATATAGCATGTTCATATTTTTGTGTGCTTCATGTGGTATTTACATGCTTAGATGTAGAATGTGTCAAACTTGCATTTATACATATATGAATAGTGAACTACAATTGACTCATATATATTTGAACTTCATGTTCATTTGTATCCACTATATGCATATGTATAGACTAGTTTTGATGATTCTCTTTTATACATGTTTTTGCCTATTTTTATGCTTTACTTCATGTATATGTATTTTTAATTCAAATCTAATAAATATACATGTATACCCGTCAGTCTCTTGCCTTCATGCAAACATCATTAATAGACTCTTTTATATTTGGGATATGTATGCATATTGTTAGATTTGGATAAATCATACATATACCTAGAAGCTTGTTGATTTTATGAAAAATGATTTTGAGTTGAATTGTTAAAAATGTGACTTATGATCTTTTTGAGCTTCATTGACTATTTTCATAAAAATGCTATTTACATGATCGTTTAACACTCACATTTTTGTTAAAATCATTTTGAGCCTTATAGACCATGAGTGCTTAAATTTTGTGTATCTAGTTGTGTTTTATGAAAAACATATGATTTGATGTTATTTGAAGGATCTTTAACTAGTTATTCAAAATCAATTTAAACTAGTTATCTATTCTTCTATTAATTTATAAGATTATCCACATGATCCTACTTTATTTCAATTATATGGATAAATTCTTTTGTGATCTAAAAGATTTGATGCTTCATGTATTGAATATTAGTTTAAATGTTAGTTTTATCAACACTAGAATTTATACTTGAACATTTTATGGGTCACAAATAAATCTATATATGATTGGGTTGATTGCTTATTTGTGCCTATTAGATGTGCTAGCATAGTCTAGTTTTTGATGATCCATACATCTTTAAACTTGTATTCCCACTTTTAGGATTTGATTTATGATCATGTGTTTTCATTTCATGTATATGTGTATTTTGTCAAACTTTAAGATATACATGTATACCTCTTGAGTCATTTGCCTTTAATGCAAATCTATTTATATGGACTCAATTGTGTTTAAGAGATATGTATGTATACTTATTGTGTTGTCAAAACATACATATATCTTGAAATATAAATTTTGTTTTTTAATAAAAAAATGTGTGATGATTTTCATGTTTTCGTGATTTAAAGGAATATTGAGATTAATTGACATTTTTTTTTTTGCTTTATTCCTTACTTGAAGGATTTCGTACTAGTTTTAAAACATTTTCATATTAACTAGTGCAAATTCTTCATTTGGTAGAGTATATGATAAACTTACTCTTCAATTGGTATCATTAGATATTTTCAATTGATATCAATATGATTTTTATATACTCATATTTTGATTGTATGTATGAATGCTTTCAAATTTAAATTATATCAATTTCTATTGGTATTATCTTTTCATACATGTGATCTATTTGTGTTTTAAGAGAGTGAATCAATTGTTCTTAAAACACAATGTATATGCTAAGCTTAATTTAACTTTCAATTGCTCTTAAAGCTTATGCAATATGTTTTCAAGATTGATATCAAAATTCAAAAAAAAAATATGTTTACTTGATATCTTAAAATGTGTTTTATTAAGAAAATTAAAAATGTTTTGGTATGTATTTCCTATATGTAAGGAGAGCTTAAAATCTCTTCTACATATAGATTCATGTTGAGTATATTATAAATTGAGGAGCTTGACAACTCTGCTTTATATGATATACGTGTGTAGGGGGAGCTTCACATCTCCTCTTATGCATTACATAATATGTGTTATGTGAGTTAGGGCTTGTCATCCCTTCTTCATGTAATGCATATGTGTAGGGAAGCTAACTTAGCGTCTTCCTCTTCATGAATGTATATCGCATATAAATCTTTATTGATTGATTTGTATTACCCCTTCTTGATCTCTTTGTTTTTGACAAAAAGGGGGAGAAAAATTTGTTTGATTTGATTTTACTTTGAACCCTTTGTTGATGATTGACAAAAAGGGGAGAAGTATTTGAGTTTATATGCATGTTTTCATTGCTTAAGGGGGAGAAGTATTTGTCTTCCTTGTATGTTATGCATATATGTTTTGTTTTGCAAATAGGAGAAAAAGATTTATTTTGTTTTATCTCCATTCATTTGCAAACATGTTTATGAGCTTCATTGCATATATTTATTATTTTGTGTTATGCATGAGTTAAGGGGAGCTTCTTTGAAGCTTTACTTTAATCCATGCATATATAACTTCATGAGTTTTGTCATCATCAAAAAGGGGGAGATTGTTGGCCCAAAGGCCTATCACCCTAGTTTTGATGATGATCAACTCATGAAGTTATGTTTAATAATGATCTTGTGTTTAATTAGTGACAGATTCATTATCAAGATCTTAGTAGGTGCATAGCTCAACAAAGGATAAAATGTCAAGATTTGGAGCTAGCACGGTGTGATCCAAGGAGCTTTTGGATCAAGCTTGGACCAAGTCAAGAAGATGAGAAGCCTTCAAGTGAGGACTTCAAGAAGATGAAGACTTGTGTCTAGGTATAAGATTTTGTTTTTGTTTTAGTTAAAATGTAAAGGATAGAATAGTGGTGGATTGCTCAAGTACATATACACACACACTCTTGATAGAATTGTTTTCATAAAAGATTTTTTAGTTTAGAAAAGATTTTTCATTTTGGAAAAATACAAGTTTGATTTTTGGTGTTTCTCATATACTTATCTTTTAACCAAAACCAAGTTTAGAGCTTAATGTCAAAAACATAGATATTTCATCTTGATTGTGTAGTGGATCATATCCATACACACTATGCCTTAAAATGAATTATGATATCTTGTTTTTGTATTTGAAGATATTTTGGAAAAACAAACTAGGCGTGCAGAGCTCTCTGGACGGTAGACCGGGTCGGTCGACCGACCCTCCAGCCAAACTAGGCGTGCACGCTTGTGCACGTCGATCGACCGACTCGGTCGACCGACTCCTGGCTCGGTCGACCGTCCCGGTCGACCGGCAGAAGCCAGAAACAGGTTTTTCAGGATTTAAAAACTTGGTTTTATATTTAAAATAAAATCCCATAAATCCTCTAAAAATCTATAAGAATAAGTTCAGTATAATACTTTGATATACAAACATGTTTGAGTAAAATCAAGAAATGTTACAAACATTTTGAACTATTTTTGTAGCTTAGAAATTTTGGCATAAAACAAAATCTGCATTTTTCCAAATAGATTTTTTTCAAAACTTCTCCAAATACAAAAACAAGATATTTTAAACAATTTTAAAGCATAGTGTGTATGGATATGATCCACTATACATAAATGATGAAATATCTATGTTTTTGACAATAACACTAAATATGGTTTTGGTTAAAGCCATGTATATTTTGAATACCAAAAACTAAACCGGTATTTTTCTAAATGAAAACACTTTAGTATTTTTCAAATAAAAATCCTTTTATGAAAACACAAATAAATCTTGAGTGTGTGTGTATATGTACTTGAGCAATCCACCAACTATTCTATCCTTTATATTTTATCTAGAAACAAAATCTTAACAAAAAAACAAACCTAGATACAAGTCTTCTCTTGAAGTCTTACTTGAAGTCTTCTTCTCCTTCTTGACTTGGTCCAAAGCATGATCCAAAGAGTTAGACTCCTCTTGAGTACTTGATGTGATCTTGATGCATAAGCTCTTGAATCAAACCGTGCTAGCTCCAAAACTTGACTTTAAATCCTTTATTGAAGCTAAACACATACTAAGATCTTGATCACAAATCTGAGACTAATTAAATACAAGATTATTAGTACTATAACTACATGAGTTAATCATCATCAAAACTAGAGTGATGGGCCTTTGGGCCAACAATCTCCCTCTTTTTGATGATGACAAAACTCATGGAGTTATATATATGCATGGATTAAAGTAAAGCTTCATAGAAGCTCCCTCTTAACTCATGCATAACAATAAACAAACATATATGCATCAATAAGGTGAGAGACAAAACATAAATCCAAAGTCCTTTTTTCAAAAAATTTCTCCCCTTTTTTGTTTAAACTTTCAAAATCATTCTCCTAATTTTACAAAACAAAAGATGCATAAACACAATGCATAAATATGCATAAACTCAATATATGCAAAAACTCAAATATGCATATATAAACTCAAAATCTTTCTCCCCCTTTTTGTCAATCATCAACAAAGGGGTTAAAGTAAACACAAAACAATGTTCTCCCCCTTTTTGTCAAAAACAAAAATTAACAAAGGAGTGAAATCAAATCAACCAATAAGAGATATATGCGATATACATTCATGAAGAGGAAGACGCCAGTTAACTTCCCTACATACATGTATTACATGAAGAAGGGATGACAAACCCTAACTCACATAACGCATAATATGCAATGCATAAGTGGAGATGTGAAGCCCCCCTACACACGTGTATCGCAAAAAGAAGAGTTGTCAAGCTATTCAATATAAGATACACTCAACATGAATCTATATGTAGAAGAGATGTTAAGCTCCCCTTGCATATAGGCAATACATATCAAAACATTTTTAAGATACTAATTGTAAATAAACAATACAAATTTTGAATTCTTCAACAAATCAATTTGATATATCACAATAATTTTATACCATATGAAATAGGAGATGTGTGATACCAAATTGAAATAGAAACATTTTTACATTTTGGTACCAATGAAAGAAGTTATTTTGATACCAATTTAAATTTACATTAAATTTTGAAAAAGTGATTCGAAGCATTTATATATGTATGAAAAATGAAAACATTTTACCAATTGAAATACATGATAAATTTTAATACCAAGTAGGTAAAACATATTGATACCAAGTGAAATTTAAACCCAATTAAAAATTGAAATATATTGATACCAATTGAAATATATGGATAGCAATTGAAATAAATAGATACCAATTGAAGTATATTGCAAATTATGATATCAATAAAAATACCTATTGAAAATAATGCATAAGCTTATAAAAAGTACCAATTGAGAAATCAATTGAAATCAAGATTTAATTCAAGCTTAGCATAAACATACGTTGTACTTTAAATATGTAAATATTTTGTAACTCAAGCACAAACATATCATATATATGTATGAAAAGAGAATACCAATAGAAATTGATATTATATGAAATGAAGCATACATATATAGAAAACAAAATATGAGTATATATGAAAAAATATCAATTGAGATACCAATTGAAAATATGATGTAAATCAAGTATATAACTCATCCTTTTCATGCACAAGATAAAGATTTTCAATAAGACATACGAGGCATGGTCGCCCATCCGTCCACCCTTTAAGGGGTTGGTAGGGGTTTTCAAAAATAGGAGTTTGAAAATATTTTAGCATTAAAAATACTACCAAATGAAGAATACATAACTAGTTAAAGTAATTTTTGAAAAACTAGTTAAAGATCCTTCAAAACATGAAACCCATCATATGTCTATCATGAAACATACTAAATACATAAAGGTTGACACTCGAAATCTATAGGGCTCAAAAATAATCATGAAATAAAGTCATGAATAAACAAATAAAATGTGAGTGTACAAGAATCATATAATTAGCATTTTCCATGAAGATAATTAATAAAGCTCAAAACAAATATCATTTAATCAAACAAGTGAAAAACATGAAAATTCATTTTTTATATAAAGATGAAAATCATAAAAATTCATTTTTCATCTAAAAACAAACTTCTAGGTATATGTATGTTTTTATCCAAAACTAATAATATGCATACAAATCCCAAACATAAAAAGAGTCCATAATATAAATTGCATGAAGGCAAATGACTCAAGAGGTATACATGTATATTTATTAGATTTGAATAAAAATTGCATATACATGAAGCAAACCATTCTCAAAAATAGGCAAAACAAGTTTAAATGAGGGAATCATCAAAATTAGGCTATACATGTGCATATAGTGAGTACAAATGAGCAATGAAGTGCAAACATATATGAATCAAATGTTACTCACTACTTGTACATGTATATACACAAGTTTTGATAAAAAACTACATCTAAACAAGTATTCACCATATGAAATACAAAGCATGATTATTTAAACATAAAACTAAAACATGCTAAAAATTCATCAAATGTAAAGGCATGTAAAACTAAAATGGGAATTTAGAGATAGTTACCAAACAAAAGAACTATACTCCAAATGTCCAAAACATGGTGGTTGTCCCACCAAACCTCCTTGATAGCGGTGCATCAAATATGTGTCCATCAAATCCATGTGCATCCACCATCAAGGCACCAACTCTCTCACGTTTTATGAGAGCCCGCACCTACATCAAATATAAAAGGTGGGGATTTTGGTACCCATTTTCTTTTGGGTCCTCGGGGGTTAACATTGTAAGGAACCCAAACATTCTTATTAGCAAAATTTAAAGAATTAATTCTATCATAACAAAATCTTGCTAAATGGCCTTTGTGGCCGCAATGTGTACACTTGTACACTCTATTATGCACATGTGAATGAGAATGATCATGGCGTGCAAAATGTGCATATGCATGTTGTGGGTGGGTGCATGAATATGTGGAGCTTGTTTCTTTGAAACAAGAATTCCAATCTAGAATGGTTAAATGCACATTTGCTCAAAGTTGAGCTCAAACAATCTATTTTATTTTTCAAAAATTTAACTTCATTTTTATCAATAATAGCATATAAAGCATGATGAGAATGAGAATCATTTTTCTTATTCTTTTTAGAAATATTTTCTTTTTCTTTTTCAACAATTTTTCTTTTCAAAGAAGTGTTTTCATGCAAAGCAATTTCCTTTTGTTTTTCCACCAAAACAATTTTATTTTTCAATGAAGTATTTCCTTCACAAAGATCATTCAATTTAGAAAGCAAGGAAATATTCTCATTTTTCAAAGAATCATTTTCTATTGAAATATTTTCAAATTTAATTTGAAAAGAATCTTTTTCTTTTAACAAACAATCAAATTTATTTTTCATTTTCTTATTATCCTTTTTAAGCATTTCATACTTTTCTAGGAGTTGTTGATAAAAAGATTCAAGTTCATTATAGGACATATCAACATCCTCTTCTAACTCGGATTCGGTTTTTACCTCAAGGGGGTTATCCCCTTGGACCATATAGCATACGATGGAAGCTTCACTTCCAACATTCGAGTCGCTCCCCGCATAATATTGTTCTTATTCGCCAAGGGAGATGATGGTGTTCCATACTACAAAAGTCGAGTCAAGATTAGCAACCCTACATAAATAATCATTATTTAGGGCACTTTTCAAAGCATGAATGGCTTTTGAGTTAGCCTCAATATACTTGCTATTATTAACAAATGAAACTTTAATAGTAGTAAGATAAACATGAATGCCTAGGCCTTTGAGGTACATAGACATCTTAACCTTCCAAGTTTGGATGTTAAGAATGTCAAAGATGGGAGGTGACATGAAATCCATATGTGTGTATAAATATTGTGATAAGCTATAAAATGAGGATCTTTAACTCAAGGTGGTTAGACCCAAATCAAGAACACTTGGCTCTGATACCAATTGAAATCGCCTAGAGGGGGTGAATAGGTGACTAGCTAATCTAATGGTCAATTAATGCGAAATAAAAACAATTAATGCGAAATAAAACTTATTAAGCTAAACACCAAGTATAACACAAGAGTGTAGCCGGATTCCTCGTGAAGGGCTCTGGACTAACTCCTCAAGATTCCTCTAGATAAGAGTTGAGGTGCCACTTTGGCTCTCTTAGTTGAATACAAGTGTTAGAAAATAATCCCCAAGCATATAACAATTAAGCACAATGTATATCAAGCATATAAAGATAAAGACAATATAAGCATGCAAGATATAAAGACAAGTAAGAGATAGAGAAAGCAATCGCAAACACGGGAGAATTATTTCGAGGTTCGAGCACACTTGCTCTACGTCCCCGCCTTCAATACTATGAAGGATTTCTACTAAAATCGATCCCATCGGATCACTTGGTGTCGCAACACCTATAAGGAGTTCCCACTAGAACTCTTGGACTCTCTAGTCCCTTCACTCGTTCCCGCAAGAACAACACACCGCAAGCACACAAGCTTGCCGAGGCCGCACCTCTACAAAGAGCTCTCACTAAAACTCGAAACACCGCGAACACACAAGTCCGCCTCCTCAAAGCAAAGATGAAAACTTTGGTGATCTAAACACTTGATCACCTAAAATCCTCTCACACTAAAGACCCCTATAGGATAGGTATAGCAATGGAAAACTCAAGTGACTGTGAGAAAAACAAGGATGGAAGTTGTGGTGAAAAACTCAAGAATCACATTTGAAAACACTCTTGATAAACTTCCTTTTGAATTGAAAATATTTGCTCTCAAACTAGTGGAGAAAACTTCTGAAATAGATAGAAAAAACTAGGTTTAAAACTCTCCAAAAATCTTATTTAAAACAGTCCATGGGAGCCCCCTTTTATAGGCTAGGAAAAACTAGCCGTTGGGGCAAAACAGCAGTCCAGACTGCTGTCGGTCGACCGGCCCGGTCGACCGGCCAACGGTCAGATTTCTGACCGTTGAGCCAGCGGTCGACCGGCCCGGTCGACCGTGGCCTGGAAACAGAGAGCAGAGCTCTCTGCCGGTCGACCGCCCAGTCGACCGGGGCTTTCTAGAGAGCAGAGCTCTCTGGACGATCGACCGGGTCGGTCGACCGGCCCTCTAGCCAAACTAGGCGTGCACGCTTGTGCACGTCGGTCGACCGACTCGATCGACTGACTCCTGGCTCGGTCGACCGTCCCGGTCGACGGGCAGAAGCCAGAAATAGGTTTTTCAGGATATAAAAACTTGGTTTTATATTTAAAATAAAATCCCATAAATCCTCTAAAAATCTACAAGAATAAGTTCAGTATAATACTTTGATATACAAACATGTTTAAGTAAAATCAAGACATGTTACAAACATTTTGAACTATTTTTTTAACTTAGAAATTTTGGCATAAAACAAAATATGTATTCTTCCAAATAGATTTTTCCAAAACTTCTCCAAATACAAAAACAAGATATTTTAAACAATTTTAAAGCATAGTGTGTATGGATAAGATCCACTACACATAAATGATGAAATATTTATGTTTTTGACAATAAAACACTAAATATGGTTTTGGTTAAAGCCATGTATATTTTGAATACCAAAAACCAAACCGGTATTTTTTTAAATGAAAACACTTTAGTATTTTTCAAATAAAAATCCTTTTATGAAAACACAAATAAATCTTGAGTGTGTGTGTATATGTACTTGAGCAATCCACCAACTATTCTATCATTTACATTTTATCTAGAAATAAATCTTAACAAAAAACAAACCTAGACACAAGTCTTCTCTTGAAGTCTTCACTTGAAGTCTTCTTCTCCTTCTTGACTTGGTCCAAATCAAGATCCAAAGAGCTAGACTCCTCTTGAGTACTTGATGTGATCTTGATGCATAAGCTCTTGAATCAAACCGTGCTAGCTCCAAAACTTAACTTTAAATCCTTTATTAAAGCTAAACACCTACTAAGATCTTGATCACAAATCTGAGACTAATTAAACACAAGATCATTAGTAATTATAACTACATGAGTTAATCATCATCAAAACTAGAGTGATGGGTCTTTGGGCCAACAGATATGAGTCAAATTCCCGAGTCGGTATCAATTTTTGTTCCTATTCCATTTGAGTCCAAATCAATCATCTCTCAAAATCACACTTCATTGTTGGACAAGAATGTTAAAGAAAATGACTCAATAATTATTTTTAAAAATTAGAAATTAGATGGGGATAAATTTTTAAATAAGACCATTCACTCAATCATTCTTTTACTGGGTTGTATTAGAGAGGTCACTGGTGGTTTCCTGCAAGATCCACTTTTTTGAATTGGGCCGCATTTTGTGGACCAATTAGACCACCACCGGAGTAACTCCGTGAGGTAATTTTCCTTTCCTTTCCATCATGTATAAACACATTCACAATGTATTGAGGACAATGCATGAGATAAGTGTGGGGAGGGTTTACTATGTAGGTTGTTTTAAATTTTCTTTCTTTTACATTTCTTTTTAGGAAATTTTAAAATTTTCTTTTGTATAAAAAAATCTTTTCTTTTCTTTTTACAAAACTTTTTGAATTAAGAGAAATAGTTTTGATTTATTTTTTAAAAATTAAGATTATCTTAGGAATTAAGAAGACCTAAAATTATGAATTTTTAAATCAAGTCAAAATAAAAGATCTTGTTTAAATTTTAGGATAAGAAAATAAGATTGGAAAGATAATTTGATCTTGAATTTTTATCTTAGATTTATGCACTTCACACTTACACAATTTTTGGGATTGAAACAAAGACTGAAAATGCCATAAAAATGTATATAAAAAATAAAATAATGATAATAAAAAATCACTTATTGAAGTTGGGTAATCATGCCTCAGGAAGCATGATTATTCATACCAAAAATGGTGGACAATAACAAAATAATCCCCTTTAATTTTGTGGCCCTGTGTACTCGAGTCCTTAAGTCCGAGGGATGTTTTCTCATCTGATGCCCTAAAACTATCTGGTTTGGGAGTCACCGGCTAAAGGCTCACTACCGGGGTAAATAAGAAAGCCTAAGAAAATTAGAAAAGAAAAAAATAAAAAATAAATATACACAAATTAATGGCATAAAAGTTTGAGTCGATATCCCAAAAATCTTCACAATTCACAAAGTGTATATTTTTCTAAGAATTTTATGAAAGATCAAAGAATCGATTCAATTTTAAATTCTTACATTTAATTTATAACAAGATTTTGTATTTCGACTTAGTTTAAGGAAGAATAATTTCTGGTTAACCTATGACCTTGAATCACTTAAATTTTCACAAAAATTTTAACACTTTTCTCTATTTCAAAAGGCGTTTTCAAACTATTAACATTTAATTTCTGTCTATAAGGATTTTGTGGGTGTAATCCGCTGAAAACCCTCAGAAGATAAAACTCCTCCTCTAGGGGAAATTTAGGAGTTTAACGGCTTGTTGCACATGCTCAGTACAATCGCGTCACCTGCGAAAGTGGTGTGATAATTCTCTTATTTTTGTTTTGCTTGGGACGAGCAAAAGATAAGTGTGAGTATGTGATTAGTCTCTAATATTGCATAATTTTCACCACATTTGTACATTTATTTTATATAAAATATTTCTAATAATGGTTTGCTTGTGTGATCATAGGTCCATGGTGTGCAATGAAGAAGAAGACCCCTAAAGCACCATTTAATGAGTGATTAAAGGCCTACAAAGTAATCATTGACCTTAGGAGGTGATTCTATCAGATCAGGGGGCTCAAATCAGAAATTCAAAAGATACACATGACAGGGGACCGAAGCGACAGCGCACAGCAAGCGGCGCTGCGCGCGCCACTCTGGTACAGCCGCGAAAACGCAGTTTTGGCCGCGTTTCTGTGACCGTACTGGCGCGGCCGTGCCAGCGCTTTGGGCCAGGATTTGTCCCCCTGGCCCCCTTTCTCATAATGCCTATAAATACCCTCTTGGTTTTCTGCAGAGAGATCCAAAGAGTTAGGGTTTTCTTCTTCATGTTGTAGTTTATGGTAGTTTAGGTTAGTTGTTCCTCTTCTTCCTCTTTTATATTTTTCCTTTTTGTAGATCTTATAATAGAAGAGGGAGTGGTATATGGTTAGAAAGAAAGAGTGCTTGTAATAGAAGGTGACAATTTATGAAAGGTTCTCTCTTTACCTCTCTTTTTTTTCTTCTCTCTAACTTCTTTTACATGTTTAGCTAATTTTCTCTTATGGCAACTAACTACTAACCACTAACTTGCTAACTTCTTACTTGATAATCCACATGAATCTAATAGCCTCTACTTGGTCTTACTCTTGCAAGAGCCATTGATGGCTCATGATGATGGATTCTAACACTCTAACATCCTAACTCTCTAATAAGCTAACATTACTTTACTGCATGCTTACTCTTATTTAGTTTTGATGATTTAAGTGCAGTTTGCACTTGTTTTGTTAAGTTTGAATGTGAAAGTTATCTTATGGGTCATGCTTTGAAACGTTCTTGAACCAAGGACTAGTGATGTCAAGGATACATGTGAGGCAACTATCACTAAAAGGTTAGCATAGTTAGTGGAGCCATTAGCAGTTAGTAACCATAAGTTTTCTTTATCTTTTTACTTTATTTTGGATACACAAACAAAATCACAAAAATCATTTCTTCTATGTTTTTCATTTCTTCGTGTTTCACCGTACTCTTCTCTTTTCATTATTTGTTTTCTTTTCTTTTGATTCTTTAAAACGTTGAAGAAACTTTAACACACACGTGAACATACCGGTAAAGCTTTTATTGCTTCCCGTCCCTATGAATTCGACCCGTTTAGCCTCAATGCTATAACGGAAGTATCGAGGAAGTCAAAGCACGCACTTTTAACTATTGATTTTAAAACATACACTTTTCGTACACGGTTTCCCCCCGATCAACTCGCCAGACCCGACCCGACCCGAAGTTATCGGGTCTGGATTTGGGCTAATCGGGTTTGGGTCATAATCGGGTCGACCCGTCTGACCCGATTAATAAATAGGTTGGGTCAACCCAAACCCACCAGTCCCGCTTGACCCGCTAGACCCAATTATTCTCTCTCCTCCTCGGCCTCCTCCCCTCCGCCGCCGCCCCCGCCTCCTCCCCTTTGCGTAGATTAAATTGTCAAAAAAATATGTGTGAGCTCAGTTTTGAACCCGTGACGTCTAATGTGTGAGTTTAATGTGATGACCAACTATACCACCCAATAATTTAATAATATAGTGCAAAAAAATTGTATTTAGAGTTTAATAATCGGGTCAAACGGGTAGGGTCAGGTTGACCCGACTAAGTCTGGGTCGGGTCTGGGTCTGAATTTTTGACCCGTATAATAATCGGGTAGGGTAGAAGGGGGAAGACAGAGAATTTAATATTTTACTTGTGACTTGTACACAGATATGAATAATATATGCTATGTATCTCACCAAATGTGACATGTGAGTGTTGTGAAGTGTGATCTTATTATGTGATATACAAATATGTTCTGTGATATATGTATTATCTGGAGGGATAAACTATATTTATTATTTTGTTATTATGATTAGTGTACCACCGTGTGCGGTATATGAAATATGAGTTGTGTATACATAAGATGAATTCATTAATAAACTACAAGTAACTACAAGTATATATTTTTTTCATATATCTCATAAACTATGTAATATACAGAATAGAAATTCAAGGAAGTTAAAGAAAATCAATGACCGCAAAAGTTAGACCATTCCCAAATACTATAGAGACATTTATTTTGATTGTTTATTTATATTATGTTATCAATTCCTCGTTTCTCTTGTTCATCTAGATTTGTCTTTGTTACCTGGAAAAAAGCATGTTTCTTATTGAATATATATACCATTTTTGTTTTCTTTTGACTCTACTCACTGAGCTGTCGAGCTCACCCCTTCCAGTTCTATGTTTTTCAGGTTGCGGTGAGGCGAAGGCTCAACTTAAGGTTATGAGTGTTTTGTTGAAAATTTCGCTAAAATAAAAGTAATGAAGATGTAACTGTGTTTTATTACTATTAAAATTTCTTGTTGTATATATTCATAACCTTATTTGATATGTATACTTGTAGCATGTATTAGATTTGTAAGATAGATTTGTATGGAGATGAGTTAGATTGTAATGTTTATGATGAGTTGGGGCTATAGATAGTTTTGTGTTATATTGTAGATGTCGAGAGGGGTACTCTCGAGCATATTATATTATGATTGATAATAATCGGGGTTGTAATCTCAAAGATTCCGATAACTAGGCTGATGTTGGCTGAAACTATGCATTATATTTTGTATATCAGGGCAGAACTGTATATATAGGGGAGATGCTGCCAAAATTTTCAAGAAATTAGATATGATTATGATAATCTATTAATTAATAAGAATATTTATGTTAATTGAGTACATAAAAAACTGAGAGTGTTGCATGTTTGGATGGTGCAAGTGGGGTTGCAAGTGCAAGTCCCACTTTCACCTATTGCACTTTTAATATTAGGTCCACTTGAAAGTGGGATTTGCATTGCAAATCCTACTTGCAGTCCAAACAGTTAATTTTGTAGTAATGCACATCTCATCTGCAGTCTAAACAGTTGATTTGTGGCTCAAATCCACTTGCACTTGTAAACCCAAAAAATTAATTTTGTGGCCTACTTGCAGACTCATTTGCAATATTTTTTTAATAGATTAATTTTTTATTATTAGATTAATCTTTTTAATTAGATTAAAATTTTTATTATGTGATTAACTTTTTTATTATTTGATTAATTTTTTAGATTAAAATTTTATGTTAATAAATTAATGTTTTTAATATTAGATTATTTTTTATTATTGATTAATCTTTTTATTATTAGATTAATATTTTTATTAGATTATTATTTTTTAGTAGATTAATCTCTTTGATTAATCATATTAGATTACTGTTTTTTAATTATTAGATTAATGTTTTATAATTATTAGATTAATATTTTTAATTATATTAAAGTTTTTTATCATTAGATTATTTTTTTATTATTATTTGATTAAATTTTTTAATTATTAGATTATTTTTTAGAGTAAAGTTTTTTATTATTAGATTGATTTTTAATTATTAGATTAATATTTTTACTAGTAGATTAATCTTTTTTAATTGTTAGATAATCTTAATTATTGGATTAAGTTTTTTATTAGATTAATATTTTTATTATTATATTAATGTTTTATTATTAAAATTAATAATATTTAATATTATATTAAATATTTAATCTTTTTATTATTTAATATTAGATTTAACATATTTAACATATTTAATAATATTAAATAGTAGATTATACTTTTAAATTTTTAGATTAATATTTTTAAATTATTAGATTAAACAATAAGATTTGTGGCCCACTTACACTTGCAGGCCCAAACAATTAGTTTTGTGGTCCACTTGCAGACCCACTTGCAAGCTCATAACCAAAAACCGTAAGTGACAATATATTTTTTCACTTATACTTTCACATTATCAAATTAAACACCGTAAAAGACAATATACTTTCTCACTTACTCTTTAACATTACCAATCAAACACTTGAAAACTTACTGGCACAAAACCCACTTGCAACTACAAATTTTTTTGGCAAATCCCAATTATAATTTGCAGCCCACTTGCATCAACAAAACAGACCCCAAATGAAGAACAACTACAAGATAAAACACAAAAACAACAAAATGCTTCACTTCAAAAAGAATGAAAAAAATTAAAAAAACAAAAAACAAAATCAAATTGGGAGTCTGATGACATCTCCTTCCTCCTCTTGAAGATTTCCTGGTGCCATCCATGTCTCCATCAAAACCTGCCCAATATTTAGCCATTTATGCTTGTCTCTTTCGAGGGTTGCCCTCTATGTGCTGTCTCAAGATAAGCAACATCAATTAAACAGCACTAATTAATTAAAAAACAACCAAATGACTCCCTAATTGGCTTACAAATTGAAGGGATTAGCCTTGCAAGCTACTATGAAAAACACTAGGGAGGCCAAATCAGGACAAGGGTGCTTGCTAGACTCCATGAGAGCCATGACATTTTTTTGTGCTAAGTTTTTGCTTGGTGACAGCAAAAGCTTAGATTTTAGATATCTCAAGACTTCACCAAACCAATTGTCAGCAAGCTTGGTAGCAAGTGCCCCTTGAAGGGGACATGCCAAGGGGAAAGGGAACACTGAATGAAATCAATGTTTAAAAATTGCTGTGATTAGTTTTTGTTGTTCTTATCTGATTCCTAGAGCCAAGACAAGGGAATGACCTGGACCCAAATTTGTTTTGCTAAAATATTGAAGAAGGTTGCTAGTGTCTTGCATCCATTTCCCTCTTGTGGATGAGCTAAAATAAAATTGGACAAGTTTGTTTGATGGAGATGATGCCTAAGATTTTGTTTTGGTTCTTTTTGATAAGTATAGGGAAAAGGTTCAATATCTCGCGATATAACTAGCTGAATTCAACATCTCGATACTGACATATCCTGATATTATCCATATTCATATTCATATTCATATCAGAAGCAAAATAAATAATACCATTTGGCTATCTGTTTTGTTTGCATCCTATTAATCAAAGACAACTAACAATACCATCTTAGAATTATAATTGTGTAGTATTTTAAAGAATGATCTAAGTCACAATCAAATGGGCATAGATCCATTAAACTAATTTTAGTGGCTGACCTAGCTTTACTACTTTGATAAATCTTAAAGCATGCAAAAAGATATCTTAATAGATCCAAAGATGATTGTTTCCTTCTCTCTTTGGAGACCTCAGGTTGTAAACAGCAGAAGAAAAAAACTTGCTTGTCACCAAATTGTATTTTTTTTTTTTCTCTCTCCTTTCCCAAGCCCCTCTTTTGTTTGGAAATGAAGGAAACAAAGCATTAAGGTGTAAAGATTTTTGTGTATACAAATCCTTAAAGAAAAGCTCATTGCTCAACTAAGATACAATCCAACAACTCCAATTAAGCTTTTGCCTCAACTAGGTTTTATTGGAAATCTTACATGAATCATTACTTGTTATTAAAGATTGCAAAAAGGCAAGGAAATAAAAGGTCAGCGTGGGAGAGTGTCTGACTAGCCTTAATTCATCAAAAAAACTTCTAAAATCTAAAACTATAATAGTCTCAAATAACTTCATAATTATGATTACTCGACCATATTATTTCATTATATTCTCTTTAATGAAACCGGGTGTTGATATTTCACCATTTCATCATAAACAAGAGTACATATTTTCTTAAATCTATGCACGATTAATAAAAGCTCTATAATAAATAGCAACTCTCATCTCATCTCTCGTGAAAATAGTATCCTTATTATTTATCTTGTATTTTCATATACTTTTTATCTAATTAGAATTGTAAATCACGGTCACAGTCTTAATAGAAAGTAAAATGAAGAAGAAAAGGAATCAAGATCTCCTCAGTAAGATACATGATTTTACTTAAAATTTTCAAGCTCGGGCCACCAATAATCAAGTACAAAGTTTGGTCTACAATGAATGTAAGTAAAATGTTTAGAGCATAGTTTGAATATGTCATACACCTGTCGTGATTGTTAATCGGGTCGGGTTCGGATAACCTGATCATCAACTGAACCAAATGACCATTTCAAGTCGGGTCGGGGGCAAATTTAAATTATTCTTCGGTCCAAACAGTGAGAATTGTGAATCAGTGAATTATGGTTATAATATTTGATATCCAGTGGCACCTGAAGTGGTGTGTGTGGCACAAATTAATCGACAACATTCATGCTCATTTCAGAAAACAAAAAAGGAGTAAAGTTTGAGAGAATCTAGGGCTGCCATGCTCTTGAGATGCTTTTTTGAATTGGTCCTAGATTTTAGTACATTTATGTTTACATTATCTTCACAGAAACTATCTCTGTGACATGAAACACATGGGAGACTGCAGGGCTCACTGCCCTAGAAAAAGTGTGGTGGTGTGTGATTGAGTGACTAATCATGAAAGTTCCTAGAAATTCTATGGATGGGAGCAAACAAAGGTTCAAACGAAAGGTACTGTGCACGAATTTTCTCGTATTCTCCGCAGAGAACCAACATTGGTGTGGTACCACTGCAAGCAGATTGGATTAGTTCAACCAATAAATTTTTTCTTAAATTCGTGAGAAGCTCAAAATCCAATCATTGAGTCCATGAATTGGGTTAGAAATTGGAAGAATAATGATAATCAGACTCGGTGTCTAGATTCTGGTTGACAGTGACCATGAGTCAACTTGAAATTCATTCAAACTTGACACACACGAGGAAGCGAAGAAGACGAGCGACACAGGCTAGATAACGCATTAGCGTGTAGCAATTGATCTCGATCTCAATTCCTCCATTGAACTACTCTTTAAATTTTATAAATTCAATTCGATCAAAGTATAAATTCCAGAACCTTCCTTTTCTTATAGTTAATAACTAAAACTAACTACAGAGAATCTTCCGTCCCCTTGGTCTTTAGAAGCTGTTTTTCAAAGTACACGCCCTTAATTTTTATTTTACATTTTCTCCCCCAAAACATCGCATACGGATGTTATGTGCTTTGTTTTCTCCGAGAATTTGTTATCTCATTGTTTTTTCAAGTACCACACCAGAGCTTGTCCCTTTGCCAATTCCAATACGTGGTAAGGGCATAATACCAAAAAAATTGCTGTGGCCAAAGACAGCAAAAAAAAATTCCAGTAATTGTATGAGAAGGAGAAGAGAACTCTGAATAATTCTGATAAATGATAATTATAGGATAATTAAAGACGAAGCACATCTCATGAGAAGAATTTTTTTCTTTTTTTTCCCCTTCCAATACTATTACTTCGTGTATCGACAATAGACGTAAACTCAACCATGTGTGCAAGATGAACCAAACACAACCAACATCCTTTATTGAATATTACAATTCGATATACTTTAAGCGATCTTTCTCCAACTACAAGCCTATAGAGTACTCAATAAGGATACATTACATCGGAAGGAAGAAAAAAGAAACTAATATTTATACAATAAGATAATTCGGATCACATAAATATTAATAGAACGCATAGGAGACTAAACTCACAACCTACCTGAAAAAGGAGGTCGGGCAAAAAAAGAGGCCATAAGTTTGAGACACGCCTCCAACTAATATAAATTACACGGATTTTCTACCATATTTAACGGAAGAGGATAAGGGTCGTTTGTTCCGCGTAAAAGGACGTAAAATGTCATAATTCATAAATGACTTACAGCTCAATTACAACTACGGTGTTTGTTTCAAACGTAATTCGTAAAACACTCACTTGTAACTCAACTATTACTCACTTGCAACCTAGTTACCACTCACAACTCACTTACAGTTAATTTTGTAGTCATGCAAATTTGTATTATTTTTTATATTAATATTAATTTTTTTAATATTTAATATTTTTAGTATTTATTTGCAATATTTAAATTTTTTTTTAAATCACCAAATAGTTAATTTTGTGGTTAACCTTTTCACTTACGACTCACACATTACAACTACCAAACACCGTAAAACACAATACACTTTCCTACTTACAACTTTATATTACCAACCAAACATCGTAAAACTTACATGTACAATGTAACTCATTTACAACTATAAAAGAGTTTACCAATTACAGACTTACGAATTACAAGCAATTACGACAACCAAACAGACCCGATAACTTATTCATTTAAAAAGTATACGGCAGGAATGAAGGAGAGCAATAACTTATTGACTGCTATTCCTAGCTGAATTTTGTACAAACTCCCACTTTGATTAATTAGGAGAAAGATGCTTGTTAATCCTTGTTTCCAGAAGTTCCTTAGGGTTCATGATCAGTGTTTTAAATATCAGATATCGGTGATATGCTGGTCAGCAAAATTATATACTGAATACAGGGTTATATATCACGATATGATACTAAACACCGGTTGATATGTCAATAGTCAATACATATAAAACATTATGAAAAGAAATAAGTTATTATCCAAATATCAAATAAAAACATCATTGAAATACCATAATGAACATAAAATAAAATAAAACAATCTCTCCAACAAAAAAAAATCTATTCAAATAAGTAACCATATCGGCCGATATATCAAATATTTCATCTCATATATCGGCCGATATACCAAAAACGTGGCGATATATCGGCCCATTTCAGTCCAAAACGTTATCTAGTAAATTTTACACTTATCTCATCATTTTGAATAAAATACCGGAATATCAGCCAATATACTGGTATATCTGCCGATATTTAAAATAATGTTCATGATTTGCATCACTCGGGTGGGACTCAGATTCTTTCACCTAACATTTGCTGAAATTCGCAAATTCTCCGGTATACTTTGTTGAGCTGTTGACTGCAGAATTGAGGTGATGTGCATGGGCCGCACATAAGATATATCACATTACCCAGTGGCCTCATATAAACCCCATCATTGCGAAGTTTCTGGACCAGAGAACTTGCATATAGCGATGCATATCTGCATTGAGATCATTTTGTCAATATGTCAAGAGGGCAAGATCATTCAAAGCATTCATCGTGTTGAGATCATTTTGTCAATATGTCGAAAGGGTAAGATCATTCAAAGCATTCATCAGTTACCATAGAAAAGGGCGTAATCAGATTATAAAAGAAGTCGACAATTGGTATCAATAAGTTACTTTGAAGAAAGGAATCATGATCCTACAATTTGTTATGATCAGAGAGACTGTTTTATCTAGCTTTAACTTGCAACACATTGTCAACAAGGAATATCGTCATAGTCAGTAGCCTACTGTGCTAGGAAAAGAAGAAAATAGTATGAAGAAACATGTCATTGATATTATTTAAAAAAAAAGGTTCTTATGGTACATAGTTGCAAAATAATCATAAAGGTGTGTAGGGAAAAAAGGGGAAAAATCGTTCTATGGCTATTCTTACTGGTAACACTCCCCTGAAGAGAGTAATCAATCACGCTACCTTTATGAGACATAAATTGCGTGCAGGGGTGGTTTGGGAATATGAACCATACCAATCTGTGGGGCTAAATCTAAAGCATGTGAAAATATATAAAAACTTAGAATTAGGGAATATATATTAGATATGGTCTATGCTTGATCTTATTTCTCAGTTGTTTCCATCTGAGTAAACAGGAGAAAAGGTTTGGTTTTAGAAGTCCGCAAACCATTCATACTTGTAAAATTGGTCTTTCATGCGTATGATAAAAGTCTGCAATTTGAAAGAGACGTTAACTTTCTGATTACACCCAATGAAGACGATAAGAGGAGATAATATAACTATGGGGGAAGAAGAAGACAACTTGTTATGAATCTGTTTTTTCAAACAATTGTGGTTGTGGGGAAGATCCAGGAGACAGGAAGTCTTTTTCCCCAAGACAAGATTATTTATGAACAAGAGATGGATGACTAGCATTGAAAGAGAAATCCGGACTCAGGAGGAAGGAAAAACAGCAAGTTAAACAACTTATTGACATTCTTCCTATTATGACGCTGCAGTGTGACTCTGGTTGAACCAAGTTGAGAGAAATCAGTAATCCATGTTAGATGAGAGGCAGACTGCCATGTATGCTTGTTAGATCCTACACCTACAAAAAGCAGTCCAAATAGCATTATTCAGTCAATTAGCAAATAGACCGGCTACATGACTTTGTAACCAAGGTCACTACTATTCTTTATTGTTGTTCCTTAATTTCATGGGCAATGCAAACTCATATTCAATAGTTTTTGTTTCACTCGCTTGCATGCCCTTTACTGTCATAGAGTTCCTCTTAACAAACTGCTGAAAGCACATGTAAGACATTAAGAAAAATAAAGAGAATATAGCAACATACCCCGAATCAGCGCCTTCAGCTCTGAGTTGAATAGCACAAAGAGTTCCCATGGCTATTACTCTTTGCACAGCTGGAAGAGAGGATATTTCGAGCACAAGTTTCATGTCCCACAACTGCAGGTTACCATAAACCATTAATAAAAGCTGATTAATCAAACCTTATGACCAACAAAGTGTGTAACTGTTAACCCAATGAAACCTCCCTTAGAATAATCATTTCCACTATTAAAGTTAATTGAAGTGATCAGTAAAGCTTTCGAAATTTAACTCAGCATGAACACCACCCAACACGGAACATGGGTTAGGAAGTAACATCAACTTAAAAAGATAATCAAGTACGCCACGATCAGTGATTGTTGCATATGTCCACAGACTGCCTATGATCCAGGAGCATCTTCTACTTCTTGTGGGATTGGTACCCTAAAATATTTGAGACATTGAGTAATAATATTCAATAAATGAAAGAGAGCTCTCTTTCATGAATCTGAGATTTCACTAGGACCAGAATAGCTACCCACTCGAGAAACATGAAAACGAACAAAGAAAAACTGTAATTCCATTATGCTTCAGAGTTCCACTAGTAAAAAAAAGAGGAGTACCACCACTCTATAAATAGAGGGGAGCACTCAAACATTTGACTGTAATTATCCATCCAATTGGGACCCATGTAGTCTCCAAATAGGGGATCAATGGTATAAGGCAAACATAGTACCTACGAAAACTTTCGAGTAGAGAAATAAGAAATCCTTGGATAATTGTAGAAACCCAAAAAAATTAGATCAAGCACTGACTCATGTACTTTCTAAGAAAGGTGAGCAAGACAGCAGAAAGAAGAAAATGCATGCCACTTGTTGCAATCATCAATCAAAAACTCATTGAAGAGAGTTCAATAAAGAAGAGGGGAGTGAGAATCATTGCAATCAGAAAAAATCACAGAAAAAAGTTCAACAAAGAAGTGAGAGAGACAGACTCAAGGAAAAGAGAGATCAATAAAGGACTGAGAGATAGAGGGAGCAAGCATCTTTGCAATCATCAAAACTTCATTAAAGAGGTCAATACAGTTTTCTTTTTCCTCTGTAGGTGTTGGGGATTGTGTGTGCGTGTTTGTTTGTCGTGGTGGTGATGGGTTTGTGTGTGTGTGTGTGTGTGTGCGCGCGCGCGTGTGTGTGTGTGTGTGTGTGTGTGTGTGTGTGTTGGTTGGGGGGGTTGCATTCAGTGTAATGGTTGCGGAATATGTCAGGAGGGTCTCCCCCTCCTCTCTCAAATAGATAATGAAATGCAAGCCATATATCCAGGGTATAAAGGAAAACAAAGTTGCCAGCAATGCAGAAAATCGTAATCCAGAAAGGGAAAAAGATGTTTACAGTTGAACCCTGCTAGAAGATGACCAATTACCAGAAAAGACTATCATAGCCCTGACCATGACAAATTAATAGCACAAGCGCAAATAAGTGACTATGTGCAGAGCCACAATCATATATATAAACAGTTCAAAAATGCTGAAGATGATTGAGAAAAATAGATGCCATATGCATGTCTGATCGTATATCTGACCATAATGGAGTCAACATTTTTGAATATTTAGGATACCAATCAACAATTAATTGCATGTAGTTTAGTATTTGCAAATATTATGGTCTGAGGCATAATCAGTCTTGAGTTATACGAGAGCCATTTCAGACTGTTATTGATTTGCTTTTTTTTTTTCAGGCAAGCCCACCAACAAATACTGCATGCATCTAACATTTGCATCCAACATTTTTGACAACTATTTCTGAGCATTATCCATTCACTCGTTTTTTTGGCAATCTCAGTTGTCGATAGAACCATTATAGCATGCCCACAAACATACCATGTTATATTGCTGAAAAGTTACCAGTCCAGTCAACTGAATAATGCTCACCCTAGGAAGCTCATCAAGATAACTTGTGATTTCCTGTTTGATCTCCTTGATCTAAGGTTTGATCTCAAAGATATCCAAGGACTTTTTTAACATGGTGATTGACAGATGCTACATATACGGCAACTGAATCTTCAACAACTTTTAGGGATGCAAATAGAGATACAAAGCCGATGTTAGTGTATTGACAAACTTATGTTCATGTTTGTTTTTGTGATCCAAATACGAATATACACTCAGGTACTTAGCAGTCATGAAAAAACATTTTATATTTGACAAAGATTCAAATCCGATAAAATATCCAAATATTGTATTATTAGAGGCCCTGCCACTGCACCAAAACTCCGAAATTGTGAGGATTAAGAACAATATCATGGTTCTAAAACTCGGAACTAGAACTGAAATCGGAATCGGCCAACAGTTTTAGATATTGAATCGGCCATATCGGCCATATAGGCAATTTCATCTCGGTGATATCAGTCTCGGAAAAAAAAATAAAAATGTTTAATAATTATTCAAATAACTAGTAGCATTTTGACATTTTTTTCTAGAATAATTGATGGTATTTGAATCACATTTCCACAAAACTAAGTACATTCTCACACCAAATTAGATAAATTAAATTTTAATATTTTTTCTAACAAACCAATAAATATGTAACAAGTTTCTAAAAGATATTTTTATTAGTTAATTATATTCATGGCAACAATTTTAATCTTTATGTTTTTTTTTTCTAAGTCTAAGTTTGTTAATTTAATAATTAATCCGTAAAATTTTCATAAAACTAATTCAACTTGATTTTTTTCACAAATAAGTAAATATTATTTAAAAACACATTCAGATAGTTAACAATAGTTTAACATTTTTTTAGAACAGTTAAGATTTTGATCACATTCCAAAGAAATACTACATATATAATAGTTGGAACTATAGTAATCTACACTTAGCTAAGGTATCTCAAAAATACAATTAAACTTACGTGAATAAATGATAAACTAAAAGATATTGAGATATGAGAGATTAAAAATATTCACGTTCACCTTTAAAAAAAATAGAGATTGATCTTAACCAATCTTTTTAAATAGAAAATTAATTAATTTGACAATAAAACTGAGAATATATTATATAAAATTGGCATGTTTGTCTCTTCTGAAATTGCATTTTTCATTCTTTTTGTAGCTTTTTAAATTTTTTTTATTTTTGACTATTTTTTGCCTTATTTTATTTATTGGCATAAAATGGTCAAAGAGTCAACTTTCTTTAATGAGCACTCTTCATTTTGACTCCCATGGACTTGCATATTTTTATTATGGATTATTTAGATTTATACCCCTCAAATCTATGGTATGTAGAAATTTACCCCCCAAATTATTGATATTAGAAATTTACCCTCCAAATCTTCTAAATCTTAAAAGTTGAAACCCCCCCCCCCCCCGTTACAATAAAAATAGAATATTCTGGTTTGATTCTATTAACTTGCCTCTTTTTAAAAATAACTAAAATGTCCTCATTTAAGTCATTAAATGATTAAACACTACATCACAACTTAAACCTATAAACTCATCTTCTTTTCTTACATATCTCTCAAATCAAGCACATTTCTATTTTTTTCATTTATCATAAAAGTTATATCAAATTATTTTCATATATGCCCCCTAAAAAATTTGAGAAAAATTCTAAGAGACTTTTAGTGTGAGATTGATGAAGGACGAGCCACTAAATTTGATGACTTCCACATTACAAAAACATCATCTTTTCAATTACATGATCAAGAGAATAAAAGGACAATTACAATGCATACTGGAACGCAAAAAAAAGGAGCCCATAAATGTAAGTTATGATAGTTTGAAGTTTCTGGGAAAGTTCTGCAAAATCTTCAGGGGCGATTTGTAAGCTCCACTCCAGTTCCATTAACTTCTGAATTGTGCTGATTAGCAACGAATTTCCTTCTTTTATTAGTTTTCTTTTTCTAGGACTTTAGAGTTTCTATTATTAATATTTTCATATTCTTATTTTATTTCTTTTTTTATTAGAGTTTGAGTCAAAATAGGAGTGTTTTCGTCAAGTTTGAGTAGTTTTAGGATTTTATTTATGAAAAGCCCATATAAAGGCCTAATTTTTTATTTTGTAGACAATTTTGTTTTGATATAAAATTCCAGAGAGAATTTTCTCTTTTTCCTTAGTGCGCTAGGGTTATGTCACCGTTCGGTAATACGATAACTGCCAAATATCGCTTCTACTACGTCAGAGATTCGAGAGAAAATTTGGAGGAATTTTATGTTCAAGGGTATTACGAGAGAGAGGAGAAGGAAAAAAAATGAAGGAGAGGAGGGGCAAGAATTTTGGTTTTAATAGAATTTGGGTTAGGCCTTATAGGAACAATAAAGTAAAAAAGAGAAGTAAAAAAGAGAAATACATATCAAGTAGAATACTTTTATTTCATTCAAAATCTAATTGTAGGGGTAAGTTATCAAGATGCAGAAGATTTTGGGAGTAAATTTCTAATATCAAAGACTCAGGGGATAAATTTCTAAATACTAAAGATTTAGGGGGTATATATCTAAATAACCCTTTTATTATTAATAATTAATTAAATAATCATTTCACCTTTCATTTATAACAACTTTAAGAGAAATATCGCTTTTACTATTAATACTTAAATAAATAATTAGTATATTGATATTTATTTATTGTGTGATGCCTGATGATATATTTTAGGATAAGAATTTTTTTTATAAATTTTTGACAAAAGAATCAAGTTCTTGGTAGTTTTTGTAATTCAGCTTTAAATTTGTGTGCAAAAGTTATAATTATGCAAAATAGACATTGTAATGGGGTTCTATGTAAATAACCTTTAAATAGAGGCACAAATGCATTGAATGACAATTGCCAGAATATGAGTAGAAGATGCACAACACTACCAAAATAAGTTGACAGGCTAACAACCTAATATAGAAAAAGAAATAAGGAAAAATGAAGGGGGTAATTGCAGATGTGGTGTTTTCTCTCTATCGAAGTTGATCAACAACCTAATCGCAAGCGAGCTATTGCAGCTGAGCAAGGCACTCTCTCTCTCTCTCTCTCTCTCTCTCTCTCTCTCTCTCTCTCTCAGATTTGAGTTGCATCTCTCTCTATATATATGTATATATCTATATATTTATATATGTACATATGTAGGTGTATGTGTGTGTGTATCAGATCTGCGCTACAGGGTTTGTTCTTTTTTTTTAAAAGGCCAATTCTCAATTTCTACAGGTAATTCAAATTTTATGTGGCCGATTCTGTACTGTTCTTGGTCGATTCTGATACAAATCGACAGGTATGTATCGGATTCCGTCGAGATTTTGAACCATGAGCAATACTTTTATATTCTAAACACCCCCACAGTTGAGTGCGCCTTTTTTTTGAACTGAAACCTGAGCTTTTGCGCAACTGTATTGTTTTTCTTTAATCTGTTTTTAAATGCGTGCCCGTTGGCATTTGAACCTGGTTTGCTCTCACACCATATTAGATGTCCCAATCACTACACCAAAATTCCAACATTGGTGGTTGGGTTGAGGTAAATACTTTTATATTCTAACAGATACAATATGGATATCATTTCAAAGAAAAAAGATATAATACGAATATCTATGAAAGAGATAAAAATCCGAATCCAAAAAGGGTTATTCTTTAAAGTTAAACTTGGCTCAGTGGAAAAGGGTGGAAGTGGGTTGTGGAAAGTCCCAAGTCCAAGTCTGGTAACTACAAAAATAATAAAAGGAAAAAAAAAAACAATGAAGGTATCAATAACTAAAGCAATATAAATATTATAAAGATAGGCCCTGTCAACTAATTAGATTCTATTTCCATATAAATTGCATGTGAAGTGTCTCCATTATATATTACTACTAGAGGACAGATATTGAAAGTCAAACCCCCAACTTGAGAGCGTGTTTGCTCTCTTTTATACATTATTTAGTCTAGCTGATACCAAATTCTCTCTGGATTTCGCATTAAGACTCAGACTTGGATCTGTATTAAGAAAAAAATTATAAAGGAAACCATGATTATATCCAAATTAAGGTCAGTAGCAAAATCATTACACTATCCAGAAAATTTTGAGTCCAAATTCCAATACAACTGGACAAAATCATATCTGTTAGCACCCCTAGTCAATAGTGTCAACCTACACACATGGTTCAAAATCTCGGGATCGGAATTGAAATTGGCCAGTAGCTTTAGGAATCAAATCGGTCATATTGGCCATTTTATCTCAGTAATATTGGTCTTGGTAAAAAAAATAAAAAATAATGAAAATTATTTAAAATTTGTTGAGATAACCAGTAATATTTTACATGTGTTTTTTTTTTTTTACAATAATTGATGGTATTTGAATCATATTTGACCAAAATATTACAATATAAAGTGGTTGGTGCAAAAACATAAATTAATAAGATATCTACTAAGAGATTATTCAATCTAACAAACTAATTATATTCTACTTAATTATATTCATAACAATCATTTTTTAATATTTTCTAACATTTCCTAAAATTAATTAGTTAATCTTATTCATGACAATCATTTTGTGATAAAATTTAACATTTTTTTTCTAACAAAGTTTAAACAATTAATCTAAAAAACTAATTAAATTTTACTTAATTATATACATGACAACCATTTTCTAACTATTTTCTAAATAAATTAATTACTTACATGGAAGTCAACAAATTATTGTGATTTTCTAACCATTTTAAACAAATTAATTGGCTACAGTTTGGCAATAGTTGTGCTGGAATCGGCCGAAATCAGAATGGACTCGGCTGGTATCGGCCGATTCCATTCTCATTCCAACCGATTCTCGCCGATTCCGATTAATTACTATGTCGGATGATTCCAATACGTATCGACCGATTCGTGTCAGAATCGGTCGATTCTTCGAACCATGCTTACACATTAATGACACTTTAACCTTATTATCAGACCTCTGCTGAAGCCTCTACTCTTCTGATTTGTCCCTACTTCTGGTCTGAGAAGAAGATCAAGCAAATTTATTTAAGCGCATGCTATGTACCAACTCACAGACACTTGAGCCTTGACACAGAAAGGTGAAGTCATGATACTGATACTCTGTCCTCTGTGGTGTGAGGGAAATTCTTTCATTGGATTTTACATATACATAGAAAAAAAAAATGATCAAGATTTGACCGGATACTACATAATAATGACTCTCAATGAGTTTCCTGACCCAGGAAACTATGAGAAAGATAGTAATGACAAAGGAAACTATGAGAAAGATAGTAACTTGCAAGAGAATCTCGAAGGCTAGTTGGAGGCAGGTAGCTTTTTGGTAATTGAGATCATGCAACCAAGGAGCAAACCTCTCAAACCTCTTTCGTCTAGAGTAGAAAAGAGCCTAGATGATAAGCCATACAGGTAATTGCATCCAACTCCACAGAAAGTATAAGCCAGAAGTCAAGTGGAATCATATTCCTATTACAGATCCAGTTGTTGGAAACCATGAATAATATGCAAATATAGCGTAACCTTATAGTTCACGCTAATGAAGTGTAGTAACAGCAGTAATAGTAGCAACCAAAAAAATTCCATGTACCTCTTTCAATTTCTTTCCCTCAGGCTCAATGTTGGTGTTCATACATGGATCTTTAAACCACTGTATAGCTTTTAAAACTGCTGTACAACCCATAGCATGGGCAGAGTAAGAGTGACCATGCAAGAGAGCCATAAGCTGAACCAGTGCAAAGAAAATTTTCAGCTCAGTAATAGCCAGTATCATTCATTGTAAAAGGAGATGCATGCTCTCTAATAAATGTAGAAGGAGTTTGTGATTGAAAATAAAATATAACTTTTCTTTTTGCGAGGCACATTGAGAGACAACTAGCTCTTTGGCAAACTGAGTTCAGGAAATTACCTTTGAGTCACCTTTGAATACTTCGAAAACAGCTTCTGTTGTCAATGTTACTGCCATTGGTATAACCCCTCCACTCATCAGTTTCCCAAAACATGCAATATCAGGTAAACAACCTAGTAGTTCAGCAGCAGACTGTGAAAGGAAGAAGTCATGGTCAAAAAAGATGTATGTAAATTATATACATACTAAAGATTTGAAAGATTCATATTTTTCTAAGGTCTGACCTCTCTTCCTAGGCGCCAGAAGCCTGTAAACACCTCATCGAATATGACTGGAATTTACGAATCTGGCATTCTCTGACAAGAATCCGCTGAAAAAGAGGATCGATCATGTGCATTCCAGCAGCACCTTGTATAACTGCATAAATACTTTCCCTTTAGTTTTCTGAAATTAGGATTCATTCCATTCAACTCTCTAATGGGAGTAAGAAGTAAATGTCAGATATCTCATCTTAGTTTAGAAAAAAGGGGTGCAACTAAACAGTAAAATTATAGATTTTATCTCTGCAACTTAAAAAATAGATCACCAGTCAACCTAGTAGCACTCGTTAGTGCTTTAAAAACAAAATTAAACCCAAAAAAGATTGCAACCTGGTTACTTTCTCATCACCAGCACGCATTTTTATGTCAGCTCCTTGACGCTTTATTATTACATTGTGTGATATATCATTCCATATGCATTTGAATGATATATTGGTAACAGCATTGCGGTTAAATTGGGATTACATGCCTTTAAAAGGTAGGACGATTACACTGGTTCATATGTTCTCAATTCCACATGGGTTGCGCTTTGTAAAAGTATTATATATGAAAGGTTTACATGTAGTCTAAGGGCAAATTCTATCTGCAACAGGAGGAAGATGCCTTCCCCAGATGTAGTGCCTCCCTAGTCTCATTCTCTCAAGTTCAAAGTTTGTCTGAAATTACTTACACAGCCAGTATGGAAAAGTGGGACATATGATAATTCACTTGATATATTCACAAATCTGAACCCTGTGATTGCTACTTTGATCGGAGTGATCAATACCCATAAAAAAGTAATTAAATAAAATAACAGGTTAATTGAGGAAATAATGTGAATAATTAAACTTGATACTCATTTCAAACTATCAGGACAGAAAAGATTATGAGGATGAAAAAATAGAGCCTGCTTGACAATATTGAGGACCGAAATGATACGAAGGAAGCCCAGGGACTAGGGAGGGATTGATGCTGGTCTGTAAGCTGGAAGACAAAGCTACACCAGTGAACCAGGTTATGGGACCACAATAAAAGAATAAAAAGGAAGAGAAAGGCTTGGAGAATTCATGGTGAGAGAGTCCTTCAAAGATAACAGAAACAAAAAGGAATGTGTATCTCCATTATAATTTGTAAGCAAACGACATATGAAATGGTTGAATAGCATAAGAAACATTATCAAAGTTGATGAAGCTAGAAGAAGGCTGTAGGGTAAGCGGAAAGAATAAAGAAAAGAAAAGAGAGAATTCTTAAGGAATAAATGGCAAAATATTCTTCCTAAAGAAGTAACATATGAAAGCCATAGTCATAGTCGCACTCAGAAGTAAGAAACATTATCATTGTTGCCACTCTACTACAACAAAAAATTTCCTAGAAAAAGATTCCTAAACGGGGAAAAAATATAAGGCTTAAGTTTAGATACTTTATATTAGAATTTGAGAGGAAAAGATTTAAGAGAGTTATACATTCCTCCCTCAACGTTATTAGTTATAGGCAATTACAACTATAACTCATAATCTGAATGGGACTCCTGAAGATATACAAACTCCTAATAAATAATGACTCATAATAGGAAAATAATTCAAGAGTTTAACACCCTCTCTCAAACTGGAGTATAGATACCTACCATGCCCAGCTTGTTACATAACTACGAGAAAATTTTAGAAGAAACATGAACATATTTGATAGCTTTTTAGGAGTGAATAAAATAGAAATTAACTTCCGAGAGACAGCATCAATAACAAAATAAGAGTCCACCTCTATTTGCTTATTCCTCTCATGAAGACAAGATTGCTGACTATGTAAATAGCTGCCTGGTTATCACAGTACATAGGCTTCGGACTATTCACAATGAATCCGAGTTCCCACAACATGAATTTAAGCCACATCATTTCAGATGTTGTATGAGCCATCACTCTATGCCCTACTTCAGCAGTGAAATGATATACAACGCTCTGCTTATTACTCTTTCAAGTAATCAGATTACCTCCAACATAAGTGCAGTAGCCATAAATAGACTCTCTACCTCTTTTATCCCCTGCATGGTTAGAATCTAAAAAAGATTCAATCCGTAGATGTCCATGATTTTTATACAATAATTTTTCACCCGGAGATCCTTTGATGTATGTGAATTCTCAACGCAGCCTTCTATGAATCTCTTTAGGTTTGTGCATAAACTGACTCATTGGTCCAATAACATAGGCAATATCTAGTCTTGTAACTGTGAAATAGATAAGTTTACCTAGAGTCTCTTGTACTGAGAAACATCATCAAATAAAGGTCCAGTCTCATCCACAAATCAGCATAAATATCCACGGAAGTACGCACTGACTTGCAACCAAATAGTCTAGTCTCCTATAGTACATACAAAGCATACTTTCGTTGAGAAAGAACATGTTTACTATGAGCAATTTCAATCCTAAAAAAGTACCTTGGCTTGCTCATGTCTTTGGTCACAGATGAAGTCTTAAGATACTCTTTAGGTTTCTCAATACCATCAGCATCACTCTCAGTCAGTAGAATATCATCAATATAAACAGCAAGAATCACAGTACCTGGAGACATGTGCATAAATACAGAATGATCAAAAGTGCTAATAGCACTTTTGAAACCCCACTTCAGAGATGATACAGCTGAACTTATCAAACAAGGCTCGTGAATTTTGCCTAAAACTATATATCGCCTTTTTGAGCTTGCATACCATATTCTCCCCCCAAACAATATACCTAAGAAGTTACTCCAGATAGACCTCCTTCTCAAGGTCACCATACAAGAAGGCATTCTTTACATCCAGTCGAAACATCGGCCACTGGAAGTTAAGCAGCCAGAGAAAATAAGAAACTGATAGAGAGACGAACCACATGAGAGTTCTCCAGATAATCCACTCTATAAGTCTGAGTAAAACCATGAGAAACTAAACGAGCCTAATATTTATCCATTGTGCCATTTGGACGATAAACACCCGATTGTATACATATTTTGCATATTCATTATTACATTCTCACATTTATTTACAAAATAAACTCTGCTATTTAACTCTCTTTTTGTTTAAATGGTGTGCATGCCTTGATTAATGGAGGAGAGAAATGAGCCCAAAAACCCATTTTAATTCGAATTTAAATGGATTTAATTCAAAATCAAGGATTGAGACGTATATTCTGAAGATACAAAGAGATAAAAGCAATCTTACTTGAAAAATAGTGCGCAACAGAACAAAGGAGATTCATGCGCTCAGGATCAAGCCCAACGGCCAGACACTAGCCCAACCGCCAACGTCTTGATGCTTATACTCA